>PVKE010000692.1:0-13748 GCA_004027555.1 Craseonycteris thonglongyai | reverse complement strand
GATATCTGTAATTTCAAATGGTTTGAACTGATATTAAATGTTCTTTATAATACTGTATTTTAACTAAATATGTTGGTACTTTTAACACTGTTGGTGGGTTTTGTCTTCATTCCTTTCAATCTTAACTGGTCAGATTAGGTAACTGGATTTTTTAACATAAGAAATACAAGTATATAGTACCGTTTTGCCAATATTTTTAAGGCTATGAATTTTTCTGTGAATTATAGTTTATTTCCTTCAGGACTTTGTTCATATTGGATTTGCAGGGAAATCTTTGGGGCTTATGTTTTTGTGGAGGGAAATGCATTTGCACTTGGGAGCATCTGATTGGCAGGTGTGATAATTAACCTCCCAGGTTTCCGTGCCCTATTACACTTTGGGCCAAATTTTCTTGGCCATCACATTCCCTAGAGAACAACTTTGGCTATGTCCCCTCTAAAGAAAAATAGGATCCATTGTTCCTTTCTCAACTACAAGTGTAGCACTGAACCCATTCAATGTCAAAGCAAGAAGCCTTAAGCTCTTTAAGCAGATTATAAACCATAAAAGGCCTAGGTTATTTTTTTAGAAAACAATAGCCCTTTAATTACAAGTATTTTTACCAATAAGCCAAAATGCCAGCTTTCAGAAGCTGTTTCTAAGATGATTGGGACCAATATTACTATGTATATGTTATTTATTTGTTTATGTGTATGTCTTGATTATTGTAATAGAAAATATTTGTGACTCTTTCTCTTGGCATGGGGAACACTGTTCAGTGTTAGAACACATTGTTTTGTATATGAGAGAATAAAATCATTCTTTCCTAATGTGACATTCAAGCTGGCACAGTTTGAGTGGCTTGGCTGAGACATACCCTATGCAGGTGTAAAATATGAATGAGGTGTGACAGCCATACCTTTCCCCTGCAGGAACTGCAAGTACAGTGCGCAGAGGGACAGGCCCTGCTGAATTCAGTGCTGCACACCAGAGAGGAGGTGATACCATCGGGCATCCCCCAGACAGAGGACCGGGCTCTGGAGTCTCTCCGGCAGGACTGGCAGGCTTACCAGCAGAGGCTGTCAGAGACCCGAACTCAGTTCAACAATGTGGTCAACAAACTGAGACTAATGGAGCAGAAGTTTCAGCAAGTAGATGAATGGCTGAAAACACTGGAGAGGAATGTGAATCTCAGGACTGAACGACGGTCTAACCAGGCAACCAAGGAGACACAGTTACATCAGATGAAGGTACAACCAGTGTAAATGCCTGATCTCTGCCGAAGCAGCAGGTGCCTTGCGTAGTTTGTTTTGTTAAAGTATTTAGGAACTTTTTCTGTTGACGGTTCAGATTTTGCAAAATCTTTTTCTACTTGAAAAGAAATTTAATATAAGCTACAATGGCGCATTCTAATAGCAGTTGTTAATAGAATCTTAAATAAATCTTTACTAAAATGTAATTTAATGAAATATTTTATATTTTCTTCCCACATCCTACTACCTCACTTTGTGAAGATATGTGAAGGCTAGTATTGCAGTCATTTATGTTTATGATTCTGATTTGAAATTGCTCTAATCTATAGTGCATTGAAATAATATGATATTTATTGTAATTTTTATACAAATTTAGTGCACATGATCAAAATAATGCATAAGCCTTTAGAATTTCTTTTCATTGTTCAGCTAGTTCAAAATCGATTGAAGTACAACAGAAGTTATAAAAATTTATGCCACTCATAAGTTTTTGAACTGAAGTGTAATAGTACAGAAAAGTACTGAAACTCATAAAAAGTACAGTTTTTATCACATTAGTGTGACACATTTTTTCATGAAATTAAATGTATATAACACATTTTTAAAACTATAGCTCAGAATAAACATACTGTAAACATACATTGGAATCATTGCTGTTAAGACAGTTATATCTATATGCTATTTTATATATTTTTGAACTGAAGTGTAATATATACAGGAAAGTGCCCAAATCTGAAGGGTTATGTTTTTAATCACAGTGTTGTAACTCAGTTTTTCATAAAGGTTAAATATATTTTTTGAAAGTGATAGGTCAGAATAAATATGTTCTAAACATACAGTGAAATCATTTCCTTTTAAGATGATATATATGTATGTCTTACTCAAGAATGCCTAAGATTAAACTTTTCCCTGCAATATCTATGTCATTTCAGAAGTGGCACGAAGAAATCATCACATACAGAGACGAGGTTGAGGAGGTGGGAGCGAGAGCTCAGGAGATCCTGGACGAACGTCGTGTGAGCAGCCGGCTGGGCTGGCAGGCCACACAGCTGACCTCTAGATACCAGGCCCTCCTTCTGCAAGTGCTGGTGAGAAGGGAGCGGGCAGCAGCTGCTCCCTGTAGACCAGCGAGCTCCCCACGCCAACACACTCTTCCTTTCATTTGCTTCCAGGGAAGATAGATATTTGTCTAGAAAGGCACCTGGCACAGGTCTTTAATTCACTGTTCAATATTGTGTTTTCTTTCCAAGGAACAAATAAAATTCCTGGAGGAAGAGATCCAGAGTTTAGAGGAATCCGAATTATCCCTAAGTTCCTATTCTGACTGGTACAGCTCTACTCATAAAAACTTCAAGAACGTAGCTGCCAAAATCGACAAAGTAGATAAAGTCATGATGGGGAAAAAAATGAAGACGCTGGAGGTAGGCATGCACACATCAGACTCGTCTCCCAGCTTCTTTCACTGAGCTGCCCCATTCTCCCACTCTGCACTGGAGGGCGCATGCGCTTATCCCTGTACGGTATGATTAGTGACCGTTGGTTCTTTTCCCTTCAAATACTAAGTTCCAACCTCTTTAAGGCCAAAAGCAGGCATTTTTATTACTGATGTGATATCATCTGAGTGACTTAGACATGACTGTTTACAAAATTCTTAACTAAATTCCAGTTTAACATGTAAAAATTAAGATAATTTATCTCAAATTCATGGCACCATGCATTAACAGAGTTTTAACTCAGATCTTCAAGAACACAGCTGAGGATCAGAGAAACATCAAGTTCTTTCTTAAGTCTCTGGTTTGGAAGTAAAGAACAACAACAAAAAAAGGAGGGGTGGTCCCTGATTTTTGGCAGGTCAAATCTCATTATGAACTTCAAAAACACATTTTCAGGGGAAAGAGGTGGACTCGAGAATGGAGTGTGAAAGCCTTCTCTTTAAAAGGAAAGAACCGTGATTAACTCAACATTTGCTTCCCACGCATGCTCTTTCTCAGGGTTTGCTAAAAGACATGGAGAAAGGCCACAGTCTGCTGAAATCAGCCCGGGAGAAAGGCGAGAGGGCTCTTGCGTACTTGGAAGATGGCGAGGCGGAGGCATTAAGGGAAAAGACCCACAGTCACATGGAGCAGCTGGAGGAGCTGGCTAGCACTGTTCGGAAAGAGCACGTGATTCTGGAAAAGGGCCTTCATTTGGCAAAGGAATTCTCAGATAAATATAGAACACTAACTCAGTGGATAGCAGAACACCAAGAAATCCTACAGACTCCTGAAGAACCCAAAATGGAATTATATGAGAAAAAAGCTCAGTTATCAAAATACAAGGTAGTTTTTCAATTTTCTCTGGCAAATGCACTCAGAGGTCCCATGGGGACTAAATTGCTATGTGTCATACTTAGTGGGTGCTAGAAACTATCTGTAATGTGCCTATTCTATTGGGAGTGAGTGACATAGAATTATTAGGCTAGATACACTACATCCAAGTTCTATTTCCATTTAGGAATCATATTTTCCTGTCAGCAATTGTATCAAAAAAATAGAGATCTGTTCTCATGGTGCAATCCAGATATATGGATTCTCCAGGTAAATCTTCCTGACACCAGAATCTCATACTGACATTTTATCTGTTTCATGTAGAGCCTTCCCTGCATCTTTGGGTACCCAAGGCCTATTAGTGGATCTATGGTAAACTGAAAATGAGATACCTACTTGTAAGAAATAAAGTTCTAATTAACAAACTACAGCTAAACATTTTTGAAATTAGTTTTCAAAGAATAAGTGGTGCTGTGAATATACCTAACTGTATAAGATATATAGATATTTTACCTGCTCAAATATTTGAAACAATTATCAAAGCTTATATGTGCAATGATTTGTGTTCTAGATCCTACCTGAATGATTAAGCAATCGTCTTCAAAAATTCTGTAATGGCTTATACCAGAGCTTTCCCTGTGGGGAGCTTGTTCCTTCTCTAACTAATATGTTTATTCCCATCCTTGGCTTTTCTTCCAATCTGATAGCAGGTCTTTGAAAATATCATGTAAGAATCACAGTTGCTCCTTTTTCTTCCCCACTGAGTTCTTGATATATTTCATTAGTGCTGTGAACCTGTGCAACAACATTGCATCTGAAATTTATCTCCTTATCTCCATATACACCTTAAGCTGCAGTTAACTTCATGAACTCAAAATAAGGAGAGTGCCTCACTCCATTCATCCTGAGTTTTTATTTATTTATTTATTTTTTTCTCTTCTGAAAGGAATAAGGTAGAAGCCAGAAATATAAACTATGTCAAATTTAGCCAAGGGCAACTCTTTTCCATTCTTTCTTCTGCACACAGGAAGGACTGCTGGATATGTTATTCTGTATTTAAGAACCATATTAGATAATTAGCCATGAAACACCATTCTCTCTTTACTGTTATACATTATTGATTTATAAAATAAGTATCAAACTTTTATTTGAAGATTATCTCTTACACACCACAGGCATATGTGCATATTCACTTTGATCACATAGATGAACTGGTTCTTTTTTTTCTTTGGAATTCAAGTCGCTTCAACAAATGGTGCTGTCCCATGAGCCTTCAGTAAAGTCAGTGCGAGAGAAAGGTGAGGCCCTTCTGGACCTGGTGCAGGATGTTACTTTAAAAGACAAAATAGATAAGCTGCACAGTGACTATCAGGACCTCTGCAGTGCAGGAAAGGTAAGAAAATATCAGAAACTCAACAAAAATGTATTTGTTTGCCCAAAAGGGGGTTCTGAATTTTTTTTCCTGTCAGCAAATTTAAGTGCTGGGATGGATCACTAATTTTCCTTTTAGTCCGATGGGCATTTTAAATGTCATGATGACCCTTTTTTGTTGTTGTTGTTCCTAGTAATTTTGTGATATATGTAACTCTGCCTGCCCTAAGATTTGCACTGGGTTTATAAAAATATAGGGGAAGCCAGTGCTCACCGGGTTAAGTGCTCACTTTGCAGCCCCGGGGACCAAGGATCGAGTCCCGGCCCTGGCTCGTGCAGACCCATATGCTGAACTGAGGAGTGCCCCCAGTTTGGTTCTCACCTGGGTGAGACCCTGGCCCAGTTCCTGCCCTGTGCAGCCCCAAGCCCACCTGTGGAATGAAACTATGTGGAAAAACCAATGATGGGCAACTATGGAGACTGTTCTGGGACCTCCCCCTTCTCTCTCTTTCTATCTCTCTCTCTCTCTCTCTCTCTCTGTCAAAAACAATAAAAATAAATCTTTAAAAATATAAAATAGTTTTGAGTAGATTTTTTGGCTTGAAATCACCTCTAATGGGCACCTCTGATATGTACAGGAACACGTCTGTAGTCTGGAGGTCAAAGTCAAAGACCACGAAGAGTACAACACTGAGCTCCAAGAAGTAGAGAAGTGGCTGCTGCAAATGTCAGGTAGACTGGTGACACACGACCTCATGGAGACGAGCAGCCTCGAGACAATCACCCAGCAACTGGCCCACCACAAGGTACGCCTGGTCTCTAAAGAGCTGAAACATACACACAGATGGCTTTAACAGCCATGCCCACGTACATGTGTGTGTGTGCGCCCTACTTAAGCGTTCAGCTCTGGGCCCAGAGAACGGCTGATAATTGAGAACAGTTGAATTCAATATTTAAGTGAATCAGTAATAGTTAAATCCTGGCATACAACTCTGAACATAATGCATTTTCTTTTTTCTTTCTTTCTTTTTATCTTTTTGCAGAATTTAATCTTTATGGAGTGATTTATGAAAGAAAGAGATTATCTCTAATGTAGAAAAAGTACAACTAGAGACAAGATATAGGAATTGTAATCAGAAAGTCTGGGTTTCAGCTAGACTCTCCTTCCCAGCAGGGGAAGCTTAGCCTCTCTGAGCCTCATCTTTTTGCTCCTCTGTGAAGGGCGATAATGATACCGACCCCATCACATAGCTGTTGTGGGCATCTTAGGAGATGTCTGTCAGCAGTTCGTAAATGACAAATTAAGTACTGATGTGAGGTGTTCTGATCTTTATTAATATGTATTTGTAGTAATCATATATGCCAAGTGACAGATGGCATATGGTCATAATTTTATGGAGCAACTTTGGTGACGTTTTAGAAAACTGAATTTTAGTCATGACGTGGTCAATATCTAGTATTGTGTCAGGAAAGTCAGTTAATCTCTCTGGGCTTCAGGACTCCAATCTGTAGGAGGATTTTATTTAGCAAATATGAATAGAAAAGTAACTGCATGATATATTCTAATAGAAAATATACCCTCAATCACCACAAGAGGTAGTGATTTTATTCCAACTTGAAGACAAAATGGTCCTTTTCAATGGGCTGTATATCATCGGTCCCTAACCGTTTTGCCACCAGGGACCAGTTTCATGGAAGATAATTTTTCCATGGACTGGGATGGGGGATGGGTTCAGTATGATTCAAGCACATCACATGTATTGTGCACTTTATTTCTATCATTATTACCTTGTAATACAGAATGAAACAGTTACACAACTCACCATAATGCAGAATCAGTGGGAGCCCTACGCTTGCTTTCCTGCGACTAGATGGTCCCATCTGGATCCCCTTGTGATCTCTAGATCCCTCTCAGGCATAGTTCCCAATAGGGTTTGTGCTCCTATGAGCATCTAATGCCACTGCTGATCTGACAGGAGGCGGAGCTCAGGGGATAATGGAAATGATGAGGAGCAGCTGTAAATACAGATGACGCTTCTCTTGCTGGTTTGCTGCTCATCTCCTGTTGTGTGTCCTGGTTCAAGTGGGAGGTTGGAGACCCCTGGTGTATATAATTGCCTGTCACCCAGCACCACTGGAAAAAGTGGTGGTCGGGGGCTTCTGAGGGACAACCAGGTTTCCTTAGATATACTGATGTGTCAACCCAGGAAACCTTGTGTTGGAATGTGTCACTTGCTATGGGTATCAGATATCAGCAGGGAAATTAAAATTTGATTTGAAAAGTTGTTCCCTTCTAAGTGATTTATGAGAATGCTCACTAGAGAACGTGTGTGGAGATGGTGGTATGGACAAGCGGAAGTCAGGCAGACTGGGGTCCAAAGCCTAGGGGATCTGCCATTTATTAGCTGTAAGACCTGGAGCTTGATATATAACCTGTCTGTGCTTCAGTTTCCTCATCTGAAAAGCAGTGATAATAATACACATTTATCAGGATTTATATATAGTTCTTGAACTATATTGTAAAAAGGTACTTAACAAATGGTGAAGTGGTAAATATTATTTTATTAATATAAATATTAGGTATAAATTAGATAGTACATAAATTAATAATTAGATGTAGATTATGAAATAAATCAGATACTGTATTATTAGATAGATTAGATATTAGTAAATTAGATTATCTAGCAATTAGATTATTTTAGATATAAATTATATCAGAATTATAATTTATAGAGCTGACAAATATAAGAACATCCTTTTTCTGATGGTAATACCATGGAGCAGATATCTCTAAAACTAGATCAGCCATGATTTCTCTCTGTAACCAGGAGCCAGCCTGGCTGAATGGAATCCCTGAGATCGAGTGGTGGGAATTGAGACTGACCCAATGATCAGCCGACTGCCCTCAATAGGAACAGCCCTGAATAGCTTTATTGCTTGCCTTAAGTTTACATCATTACAAGGAACAGGGAACAACTAAGATATTTTAAAGTACAAGACAGGTTATTCGTTAACTTAAGAAATATAGCGTTAACTAAGAACTACAGCGTAAGCAGAAAATGATCAGGAACAAGCAGACCCCTTCCCATACATTCTTGTTTACCCCCATATTCTGGGTCATTATTCAATTGGCACCAGCTGTCTGGCCTTCATGCGAAGCTGCACGTAAGCCTTTTGCCTTTAGCTGTTACAGGGGAGGGGTGAAGGGGAGGCTGAGGCCCTGCCATAAAGGCCTCAGGTCTGCCTTCCCCGAGAGGTCAAGGGAACCGAGGCCCTGCCATCAAGGCCCCCTAAAACCTCTTCGTTTAGGCACAGACCAGCTCCCAACATCACTCTAGTCTTAAAGGTTACTCCATCATCCCAATGTAACTTAATCCATTAAACTCATTAATTGTTAAGATTGGTGTATCCCTGAAAACATTATTTTTTCTCATTTGCTATATGGTAGCCAAGACAAACCGCAAAACTCTTTCAAAAACAACATTAAACAGTTAAATTATTCATCTTAAACTTTCCGTTTGGCATATAGGTTATTTAAAGACTTACAATGGAATTATGAGAACTCTTGAGTTTGTTTTCATTTTGTAGGCAATGATTTGTTTCCATTTTGTAGGCAATGATGGAAGAAATCGCTGGTTTTGAAGACCGTTTGAATGACCTTAAAATTAAAGGCGACAATTTGATCAGCCAATGTGCAGAACACCTTCAAGCAAAACTTAAACAAAATGTTCATGCACACCTACAGGGCACAAAGGACAGTTACTCAGCGATCTGCAGTACAGCCCAGAGGGTGAGTGCCACCTGGATGTTCCTGAAACGACAATAAATGAAGAGAAAGTCTGTGCAATCTTGTGGTGTTTAAAAACAGTTTTGATGTTACAATCTTTGGAGTAGTTTTACTATCTGTCCAGGCAGGAAATAGAAGCATAGATTTCAATCTCTATGTGGACACAGAACTAACATATCATACATTTCTCTGAAGTGCTATATGGTGGTGAATTTTAGGCATTTTAGTTTTACCATGGTTATACAAAATTTTTTAAAATTTTGTTTTGTTATTTGCACACCATCAATGCTTCTTCCAAATTTGCCATTTATTCTATAATACCATGTTTATTCTTAATTTACACAATAATTGTTTTCTTTTTAACCCTTTGTAGCCTTGGTTCTCCTCTAATTTAATATTTTTATATATTCATATAGAAATTGAGAAAAGGAGTAAGTACTGATTTTGAGTTATACTTTAATGAGTATACTTCTAAAATGGGAATCTCAATGTTATAAAACTAAGTCTAAACTGGGTAAGAATTGCACTTTTACTAAAAATTAAGTACAGTTAGTGAATTTCATTTTATTTTTCTAGAACTTCTCAATGACACTGCAAAAAGTCCATGTAATTTTGTTACTGGGCTAGCCAGTGAGAGGGGCTACACTGGTGACACAGGGATCATGGTCTGTGTTCATCATGAAAATAATAAAAAAAGATACTGCTCGGTGACGTTAGTTGACCCTCTAGACTCAGAAATCTGCCTTCAAAAGCTTAGCTAAAAACAGGAACAAAGCAATCTAACAAATAATTGTAATTGATGACAAAGGAGGAAAAGGGAGGGAGACAAGAAAAATAAAAGCATGGAACGAACGTTCTGGTGAGCTCATTTGTTCAATCATTCAAGAGAGCTTTACTGAGCACTGACTTTGTAGTGGGTGTTATCTCTGCGTTAGGGATACAGCTTAAAATCTTTAAAAAACTCGGTAAGTGTTCGAGAGACAAAATATTTAAAAGTAAAATTTTAGAAGCAGGTCAAACTCTAAGAATAGAGTCAGATCTCATAATTAAACTTTATGGAAATGATAAAAAGGACAATATACATTTTTTTAGTTATATTTGGAATAATAATAAATAAGGGATAGCTCCAATATCAGATGGCACAGAACAGCAGAATTCAATTATTACTTCTTTTGTTTCAATAATGAAAGAAAAGCCCTTGTGACCTCATTTATATATATTTTTTTCTGCTTTTTCTTTTCTTTTTTTGTTTTCTTCTTTTTAATGGAATAGCTTGCTCGGGAAACATTATAGGTATAGTTCAAAGAAATACATGATAGTTTCTAAATATTTCTTTATGGATAAAATTGGTTGTCTGATTAAGGACTAATTAATTGAATAAACATATTAGAAAATGTTTGAATTATTATTGTCCTGGAACATAGACTCTTTAAAGATTAAATGAGGGCATCAAACTCTCCCCTCCCCCTATGTTATAATCTAGTTCCAATTTGGCTATCCCTAAAGCACAAGCGTTTCACTTGGTTGTCTTTTTATGAAATGCCATTTTATTTTTACTTTTAGTTTCCTGCTTAAACAAAAAGTGCAATATTTATACCATAATGGGGAAGCTGCAAAAGCTCTGAATTATGTTTCACAATTCACTTCAGTGATTTTATGTATTCTAACACATTTACACATTCTCCAGTTACATTAACCCTGCCCACACCTCTTTCCCTAATCAGGATATTACACTGTCATGTGTGGGTTGAGAAGCTACAAATTGGGGATGGCAATTGTGCTTTGCTACATTGTGGAATATATGCAAACTCCACAGACATGTGTGTGGTGCGGGGGCATAATGGGCGACAAAGCCATTTCAGTGGACTTGTGGACATGTTTACTGTGATTCCGGTGACGTTTATAGAGACATAAGACAGATCTCAAAACTGGAGCATGACTGTTCTGTTTCAGGTATACCAGAGTTTGGAACATGAACTTCAGAGGCATGTGAGTCGACAAGATACCCTGCAGCAGTGCCAGGCCTGGCTCTCAGCAGTCCAGGCAGATTTAAAGCCAAGCCCACATCCACCTCTCAGCAGGGCAGAAGCGGTCAAGCAGGTAGTGGACCCTGAAAGTGTTATGTTATGTTGTTGTTCTGTTTTATGTTGTTATATTATGTTGTGCTGTGTTATGTGTTATATTAAATGTTGTGTTGTGTTACATGTTATGTTATATTGTATGTTATGTTATATTATGTTGTATTACATGTTATGCATGTTATGTTTTATGTGATTCATTTGG
Source organism: Craseonycteris thonglongyai (assembly GCA_004027555.1). NCBI lineage: Eukaryota > Metazoa > Chordata > Mammalia > Chiroptera > Craseonycteridae > Craseonycteris > Craseonycteris thonglongyai. The sequence continues at coordinate 2,769 of PVKE010000692.1, read as the reverse complement.
ACATTCAATGAAAATGTACTAAGTACCTATAAAACTGTGCTTGCTGCAGGGGATATAAAGTATAGGCATACCTCATTTTATTGTGCTACCTTTATTATGCTTTGCAGAAATAGCTTTTTTTTTTTTTTCAAATCAAATTTTTGTGGCAACCACCAGCAAAAAGATTATGACTCACTGAGGCTAAGATGATGGTTAGAGTATTTTAGCAATTAAGTATTTTTTTAATAAGTAAGATATGTACATTGTCTTTAGACTTAATGCTATCATTGTACACTTAATAGACTACAGTATAGTGTAAACATAACTTATATGCACCGAGAAACCAAAGAATTTGTGTAACTTGCTCTATTGCGATACTTGCTTTACCTGATCTATTTATTATACAATACCTCTGAGGTGTGCCTGTATAAATAAGGTCTGAGATTGACTCTAGTCATTGGCTCGTTTGGATATGTGACTGGAGAACTACACTGTTGACAACCTGACAACTTCATATTGTGTCACACTGACTTCAGGCTTTGACAATCTGCAGTTGCAATCTGGTCGTGGTCCCAGGATGCACTGTGTATCCCCCAGTATATTTATTGAGTAAACACTCAAGAAATATATAATGATAATATGTTCCCCATGATCACAAGAAAATGCCATCCTGGTTGGATTCCATTAAGAATACTAGATGTTTTTTTAAGGTAGGACATGACAATTGGGGAGAGTGGGAAACAGTTTTATCAGATTTACCCTTGGCTTTGATTTTAGCTAAAATCTATTGTAACTGTTTTGTCTCAGACAGTCTATGACACTCCCTATGCTTTTGGAATCAGGTCAACTATATAAATCTTAAATCTTTATTCTTTTGAAAGTAAATATAAGATTTTTAAAATCTGACATATGCTCCTGTTTTTATTTCCAAAAGCTGTTTGGGACAGATAACTTTCTCTGGGTCACAGGCACATAAAGGCATGCTTTGGCAGGCTCACACCTTATTTAGGCATACCTCAGAGATTCTATAGATTCAGTAAAGTGAATATCACACAACAGCACATCACACAAACTTTTTGGTTTCCCAGTTCATATAAAAGTTTTATTCACACTATACTGTAATCTATTAAGTGAACAAGAGCACTGTGTCTTAAAAGTGTGCCTAGCTTAATTTAAAAACACTTCATTGCTAAAACATGCTGTCATCTTAGTCTGGTTAAATACTAATGATATGGATATTAACTACAAGTGAAATACTGGTCTGTTTGTACAGTGAATCAACATTTGGGTGCTACTTTTGACTCCATGGGAAACTGATTTGTATTTATTACATTTACATAGAATGAAGTGTGTAGCAAGCCATGCAGATCTGAGAAAAAGATATTGAAGTAGGAGTGAAAATATTAGGCTTCCTTATTGGCTCTGATTTTTGGAAACTCACCTCATGTACCTGTAGACAACTTCATCCTACTAACTTGCAGCCAGTACTGCGTTCCCTGTTTGTCACGAAGATCCAGAACCACTTCTCCCCACCTCTACCATCCACACCCTTCCTCAGGACATCAGCACTTCTCAGCCCACTCCTGCAACAGTCTAACAACTGGTCACCAGTTTCCATCACTGCCTGTCCTTCTCATAAGAATATAAGCTCCATGGGAACAAAGGTTTTGTTTTGTGTACTGCTTTATGCACAGTACGTAACCAGGGACTCCATATCTCTCCTCAAAGAGACATGTCCTCTGAGTTTCTGTGTCTAGAATACAGAGGCACCTGGAGAAGCCTTTTTTGGGCAATGGAGAGGAAAGAGCACTGTGTCAACTTTCTGCAGAAAAAAAGCACCTAACCATCTGCATTTTTACCAGTGATATTTTCCTTGATGCCCCCAGAACATGCAAAAACATTCTAAGAAGCAGACCAGAGTAAGTTAAAGATTCCTTTCCTGAAATGGAAAACAAGTTAGACTATGAGCAGACCATCAGGAAAAGTTGTAGAAGTTTCTGGGTGCTCTCCTTTCCCAGACCGTCCAGACTTCTTTAATTATCACAAGAAACAAGTGGTAGACCAATGGAGGCATTGCCAGCATGTGTTAATTCTTTCTGCAAGTCACTAATATGTGTCATTTACAATGAGGGTTGTAAACACTGAGCATAGTAAGATTGTTTTTGAAATGTCAGCAAAGTATGATAAATGGTGTAAACATTTGCTGTCTAAATATAGCATCATCTGTTTCCCTCTAACAATTTTTTTTTTCAGGTCAAACATTTCAGAGCTCTGCAGAAACAAGCCAGGACCTACTTAGATCTCCTTTGCTCCATGTGTGACTTGTCCAACTCCTCAGTAAAAACCACAGCAAAAGATATTCAACAAACAGAGGAAACGGTAAAAAGAAAGAAAAGAAAAGGAAAATTAAACCACGTTGTGTTTTTTGGGTTTTTATGTTAGATGTGAAAGAAAAAGTATGCTTGGATTTTTCTTGCTTTTGACATAATGCTCCTACAGCCATTATAATAAATAGATATTTGAATTTCATCAAAGTCACAGAAACATAAGCACTCTCTGATACTGAGTTAGAACTGAAACACTTAATCCCCTTGATCCGCTGATCATTAGTGCCCCCTTTCTCTTTTCTCTTTAATTACCATTCTCTCTTCATCTTTTCTTATTTTTCTACTCAATTTTTTCTCCTTTTCCATCTTTTTCTTTAGGAATACCTCATATGGAAGGGATATGGACACACTCAATAGCTTGGTGATTGCCAGAGGGAGGGGGATGAGGGGGGAGGGAGAGAGG
>PVKE010000691.1:0-128224 GCA_004027555.1 Craseonycteris thonglongyai | reverse complement strand
TTTTCCGGCGTATAAGACGACCCCCTAATTTTACAGTTAAAACATAGGTTTAGGCCTATATTCGCTGTATAAGACTACAGCCTCGGAAGTGGGGGGTAGTCTTATACAGCGAATATAGGCCTAAACCTATGTTTTAACTGTAAAATTAGGGGGTCGTCTTATACGCCCGGTCGTCTTATACGCCGGAAAATACGGTAAGCCATAGCGCCATAGTGTAGAGGGGGCAGTCCTCAGATCGAAATGGGGAGCCTCTGGAAGCCTTGCCAAGGCTTTTTCCTGGGGTCCTCCCCCCACCCCACCCTGGGAATGGCCAACACAGGGACTGTGCCCAAATCCCAGATCTCTCTGCTTCTCTTACCAGCTAAGTGTTCCCTGAGGCAATTCACTGATCCTCATGGTGTCTCCATTTTCTCATCTGTGAAGTGGGGATAATGACCTACTTCATGGGGTTAGGAGAGAATGTCCAGTGCTTAGGGCAGTGCCTAGCACATAGGAAGTGTTCAACAAACACTAGTTACTAGGCTGCTGCTATTACTTCTGTCCTCTCATTCAAATGCCACATACATATCCATCATCTACCTTCCTTTCCCTCTGGATTCCTAGGAATTCCTTAGGGGGAGAGGCTTGGTAGCTAATAGCAGTTTATCATCACACCCCAAACCAGAAGTCTTGGTCCTGGGATGTCTGCTCTAAAATGTGTTACTAACCCACTCACTTCTCCTCCCCCAACTGTCAGCACCTGGTCCAGGCTGCCATCATCTCATCTGAATGTGGGCAACAGGCTTCCAACTGGCATTCCTGCTTCCCTTTTTCTTTCTCTCTCATTAAGACCTTTCAAAAGCTTCCCATCATACCAAGAATAAAATCCAAACTCCAAACCTCTCTCTAGCTTCGTCTTGGCTCCTCTTTCCCTGACTATCTCTGTGTCAGCCACCCAGGTCAGCTGCTGAACCACAAGTTCCAGGCTCAGGTCTGTTCTTTCTCCTCTTTCTTCATCATGTGGAAGCTCCCTCTCAACCTTCAGATCTCAGCCTGTATGTCAGCTCCTCACCAGACCTTCCCAGACCATTCTACTTAAAGTAGTTTCTGGTGCATCTGTATCTATCTCATCTTCTTTTCCCCTTCAAAGTACTTGTATTAGTCAGCTATTGCTGTGTAACAAAGCCCCTCAAAACTCTATGGCTTAAAGCCACAATCTTATATTATCACTCACATCTGCAGGTTGCCTGAGGTTCAGCTGATCTAGGCTGGGCTCAGTTGGACAGCTATGCTCTTCATAGGAGAGCTACGGGTCATTTAGGGGCAACTCTGCTCCACATGTCTCTCTCCTCTCACGAGAAAAAGCCTGGGTAAGTTTTCGCATGGCAATAACAGAGGAGTAATAGAGCCAGGAGGAGGAGGACTCAGGCCTGAGCTTCCCTGGTTCCAAATCTGTTTAACCTTTGCAAAAGGTTATACCGGTAGGTTTTTTAAAGATCTTTGTCAAGATTTCAGGGGGGAGGGTCTGTGAAGACCTTCTGCCTAAACAGAAATCGATTTTGAAAGGAGCCCTTTGCGCACAGAGACTCCAGACCACACACTCGTGCTCAAAGGGCAGCTTAGAAAATCAAGGGAGAGGTACAAGGTGAAGCCCACACCCCTATTGAGGATCACTCATCCCTATTGGGGCTCAGAACCAGTGGTCCCCACACTGGATACCCGCTCAGTGAGTACTCTTCATCTGTGCTGACATTTATTTATAAATTATGTACTTGTACTTTTAAATATTATTAGTTTTAGTAGTCCATCTTCCCTACCTCTTGCACTTGCATGATTCATAATATTTTTTATCTTTTTTTTTTTTGCGGTAATAATTTTAAGTGTCTTAGAATTTTTGTGAGGGTTTCAGTCCAAGTAAAAAAAAAAGTTGCTAAAACCTAAAAGTCCCAACCAAGGCCCTTTCCTAAAAATATTAATGGCATTTAATCCCTCATATTTTCCCCATTAAGCAAATGAAGAAATGGAGGTGGGCAAAGAGAAATTCAGGGCTCATAATAATGGAACAGGGATGCAAACCTGAGCAGTCTGGCTTAGAAATCACCAAAACACACCAGGGATGTGTCAAAAGAGTTATGTCACACCACTGAGCTCAGGGAAGGCATCCCTAGCGGGATGAGAGGCATCCCTCTCATGCCTTCCCAAGACCCCCCTTCCCCATTACTTTGTGAAACGTGCTATGGGGCTGACATGGACCATGGTCAAATGTCACTCTTTTTAAGATTTAAAAAGTCCAATTATTTCAATTAAAATAGAAGTCGTGGTCTTTTTCCTACCCCACTTTGACTGCCACCCCTCAGAAGTAGGGCGTGGGTAGGAGTAGCACAGCATCTAGGCCACCAGAGGGCGCCCTAAAACCACTGAGTTTGATCGGCGAAGGACGAACCTGAACGCCTGGAACAAGGTCTTCTGCAGAGTTCGCTTGTCTTATTCTCACTTACTATAATTTTGAAAGATGGTCCTGTCTTTCTTGGCCCCAAATCCTTCTCAGGGCTGGTCCTGGGGCGCGAGCAGAGATGTAATGCTCAGCTAATACCCTGCTGGGGCCGCGACCAGGAAATCTTCAGGGAGTCGCAGGGCCAGAAGGTCCTACCAGGGGGCGTCGCCTTCCTCCTCCACCTCCACACTTAACCACCTCCTGGTTATACCGGTAGGTTTTGTAAAGATCTTCGTCAAGATTTCAGGGGGGAGGGTCTGTGAAGACCTTCTGCCTAAACAGAAATCGATTTTGAAAGGAGCCCTTTGCGCACAGAGACTCCAGACCACACACTCGTGCGTCACGGGGACGTTCCAAGGCTAACGCCACTGACGTCCGGCTTGCGGGCTGCGTTTGCTCGCCCTGACCTGGCCGTGCCTCTTCAAGATGGTACCCCCAGGCCAGTGGGCGCGGGATGGACACGTGGTGAGTCACTGTCAAGTACATGAAAACGCTTCTCGGCCTTTTGTGTAAATGAAAACTCTGACGTATTAATTCCCACAGAAGCGCAGGGACTAAGAGTGTTACTCAACTCAGGGATACCTGCATCTTAAATTCCATTCCACCACGGTGAGGGCAATGCCTAACCTCACAGAATACCTTGGATGATTTTGCACCATTAGAAGTCAAGGGCTACGTGCTCATACAAATGAAAACCATTCATTCATTCAGTGCAACCAAGAAGGATATCTTGAACATGAGGGACAGGGAAGTGAACAAGACAGACAAGATCTCTTTTTCTGGGAGCTTCCATTGTAGAAGGGGAGACCAACAACAAACAAACAAATAAACAAGACAGTGTTGGACAGCTGAGTGAAGGTGATGAAACAAGCCAATGTGATAATAAGGTGCTGAGGAAGAATGGTTGATTTTTGATTGGGGTATTGCTACATAAATACATGTATTTGTCAAAACTCTCCAAGCTATACACTTAAAAGAGGTGTATCTCATTTTATGTAGATGTTATCCCAATAAAACACTTTTTTTAATAATGAAAAGCGGAGGACTTTACTCGGGTGATCAGAATGGTTTCTTTGTGGAAGGGACATTTGAGGTGAGACTTGAAAAAGGAGAATGAGGTAGCAGCCATGGCAACACCTGGTGTCCTTCCTGCCAAGATGCTGCAGGAAGAGAGGTTCAAAGAGGTTCAATGACAATGTGTTGAGGGGGGTGGGGGGCAGGCGTGAGCAGAGGGCACAGGAGAATGGGTGTGTGAGATGAGGTTGAAGAGGTAGCCAGGGTTGGTGACAGGAGCCTTGAAGACTGGGTAGGAGTTTGTTCTGAGTGCAGTTGGAAGCTACTGGGGGACCAGATGGAGGAAGGATGGAACTCCCCAACCTGATCAGCCCCAGGACCACCTCCAGGCAGTCTAAGGAAGAAGAAGAAAGAAGCCGGGCCAAGCCAAGCAGCTACCTGAGGACCTGTGGTAGGAGTAACCTGGGCAGGAGGTGGACAACTGGAGTCCAGGTTGTCTGGGGAGGGCATTGTGGCCACAGGTAGAAAACATAGTAAGAAATGGGCAGGGCCTTGAAGAATCCAGAAGAGCCAGGTTCACTTGGAAGGTCCCAAGGCCTGGGATGATCAGCAAGTGGGCATCAGTGTATGAGCCCCAGGAACAAAGCCAAAAGGTGGGTCAGAATAAAAGGGACAGGCCCAGTGCCTTCAGCTGGAAGGCATTGGGCCAACCACTGGCTTGAGTTCCATGAATACCCCCCTTAGGAGCCCCCAGGCCATTTCTATGGACACAGCCTAAGGAAGCCCAATGCTCCAGGGGACAGATGCCTGGTTGGTCCAAATGGTGCAAAAATTAAGCCCTGAGTCTACAGGGCAAAGGGCTTCTTACAGTGTGGCAAGTGGCTGAAAACTCAGCAGTGTGTCCCCAAAATGCCTTCACTTGTTATTTCTGCCTGACAGGTACCTTTGGGTCAACCGCTGTGTGTACTGAGAATAATGAAAGAAGCCAACTCAAAGGTGCCCCCAAATACCCAATGGCCTGGACTTCTTAGAAAAGGAAAGGCCAAGTAGAGTATTGGAGATCTGAGAAAATCTGCTGTCATCTGTGAATGGAAACTCACCCAAAATGAGACAAGTGGGAGCTAATTGCTTGTGCAGAGAGCAAGAAAATAGAAGGGTGATTCAGCACGCCTTTAGGGCTTATGCAGAGGAGGGCTAGGCCTTCTGAACTGCCAACTGGCTCTTTCCTTGGGACACAGTCTTTCCAGAAATGAAAACACCCTCTTTCTTGTCTCTCTGTGACTGAAATCTTAATTGTTTCCATTGTTTCAATGAATGACAGGGGGAAAGAACCGAAGCTTCCACAGTTCACCAATTTCTTTGGGAATTACTCATAAGTATATGATGGTCTTGAGGTGGCTAAGACAAGGGAGTGGTCCCTGAGAAGTGGGGTGCTAGGAGCTGGGGGTCTGGGGTCAGCCCTGCCTTGGCTATAAAAGGAAAACTAATTATAGGACAGTACACAGCTCAGCTTTACAAAGCATTTTTATATATAACGTAAAGGCCGGACATGACTCTAACCAAACATTATGATTGACATAAGAAGGTGGGAAAGGGGATAGAGAAAGATAAGACCCCAGATTAGCAAATCAGAGACAAAATGGTAAATACCAAAGAATGAAGTGGGGAGCAATGGGGTTGAGGCCGTGGAGGAGCAGGAGAGGATTTTGTTTGACTCTTTTAACTATGTGCATGTACATTACTGAAGGAAAGAGAAATTACACTTTGAAAAAGGTTAATCCATGACAGGTAAAGGCACCATTGCCACTCCCATCTTAGTCAAAAGGTAAACGTTACCAGTTATATATCCTTCTAATTTTATTCTATATGTAGATATACAATATTTGTGTGTGTGATACACAAATGGTACCATCCTGTCTGTATCTTTTACCAACAAGCTATTTTCACTCAACATTATGTATTGGCACCAACTTTCAATTAAGTTGATTTTGTGACAGGTATAGAGACTTTAATGTACTTCCTGTACAAATTATGAATGAATAAATTATTGCACACTATGAGACAAATCTTTATTACCAGGACTTTCAGCTCCTTTGCGTAGTCTTTGAAACCAAATTATCTTTTTTTTTTTCTGGGAAAGCCAGGTTCCTACATTTTTGGAGCATCTTCCTTGGGGGGGAATAAATACTTTAAGGATCACTCAGCAGGATTCATTTATGCAGCATCCCGTATGAATTCTTGCGTCTGGTTTGTCCTGTAAGGGGCAATTCCTGGGATATTTTTTCTTTCTTTCTTTCTTTTTTTTTTTTTTTTTCCTTCAACATGCTGAATGTCACACTGGCCTAAATAGCAACTTCATGACTTTAAGGGCAGCTTAAATTTAGTTTTATAAAGCCTAAAACCTGCATTATTTTCATCTTACTTCAGGATGAATTTCAGTGATTACGTTGAGAAAAACATGGTGCACAGTCCTTAGCTGGATTTTTGGGCTCCAGGTCAAAAGTGGAATGAACTTCTAAAGAATATAACTTCACCTGAATTTGAAACTAGATCCTCAGGTTATGGGCGTGCCCTGCCCGAGGAGTTTAAGGTAAAGAATGTTGTGGTGAAGTTTTACTGTGTTCTATATCAGAAGAATCAGTCAGTGCCTCACTTGGGCTATCTTAATACTGCCTTATGTAGACGAAGGGTTTAGGATTCAAGGTCAGGATTGTCCAATTTAGGTCCAAGTAAGCCTCAGGGTAATCTCTGTCAATGTTCTAATGTCAATAGGATTATTAGGGTGAAGGCATCCCATCATTAGGGGCAAGGCTGTAGGGTTAGGATTCTGGTCAGGGTGTTTGTGGGTCTGCTCCAATCTCCTTTCCAGAGTTTAGAGTTCAGGGTCATTAGTTTATGGTAATTAGACTTTAGGGTTATCAATATCAGCAGAGTCAGCATCAATCACACAACAATCCATTGTTGTTTGGAACTCAGGGTCTTTGGGTTCAGCATGAATAGCTTACCTGGGTCAGCGTTAAAGTCTTTGGAGCATAGATGAGTCATTGGAGTGGTGGGTATCAGGGTCAGGACAAGCCGCCAACAAGGTGTCAACTCCATGGCTTGTTATGTTTTAGGATAGCTGGGTCATTAATGTCAAGTTCATTCAAGTTGTTAGCATTAATGTCATTGAGACTGGGAAAGTCAGGCTCATCAGAATAGGCTCCATCGAAAGAATATTTAAGGTCAACTCGGTTTTAGGATAATTTTGGATCTCATTGAGCTGTTTAGGGAGTCTGGGGTTTTAGATGTATTTAGGATCTCTTGGGTCTTTTAGGGTCTTTTGGACTGTTGGGGTTTAGCGGCATTTAAAGTAAATTTGAATTCTTTTTTTTTTTTAAATATATTTTTTATTTATATATTTTTGACAGAGAGAGAGAGACAGAGAGACAGAGAGAGAACTGAACTGGGGGAGCTCCCAGTTCAGCATATGGGTCCGCACGGGCCGGGGCCGGGATTCGATCCTCGGTCCCAGGTGCAAAGTGAGCGCTTAACTCACTGAGCCATCCCGGCTTCCCCAAATTTGAATTCTTAAGGCACTTTGTGGAGATGTATGTTTTAAGATCTTTTAGTCTATTGTGATCCTTAGGGTCATTTACACGTGTTTGAGTTAGTTCAGGGTCATGTGAGATAATTTAAGGCTTAGGGGTTTAAGCATCATTTAAGAAACTTGATGTTTAGGGTTGTTTAGGAGGTAGGGTTTGGTTTTGTCTATGATCTTTGAGGACATTTTAGAATGGAGGCTAGTTTTAGTTCCCTTGGCATTCTTTTGGGTCATTTGGGTTATGTAGTGTCTAGCCTTGCTATTCAAAGTGTAGTCTGTGTACCAGCAGCCTCAGCATCCCTGAGAGTTTGATAGTATGGCAAAGTCTCAAGCCCCACCCCAGATCTGCTGATCCAAATCAACATTTTAATAAGACCTTCCCAGAGTCGCTCTGTTCTAGGAGGATTTAGGGTCATTTGGGGTAATTTCCAGTCATTAGGGATTGAGGGTTGTCAGACACATTAGCCACTGGGTTATTGAAATATGACTAGGCTCTTTAGAGTCCTCAGTATTAGGGTCATTTTTTTTTTTTTCAGGATATTTTATGTGTTTTGAGTTAAAATTGCTGAGGGTTCAAAAATAAAGCCTTTTAGAGACTTCTAAGGTTTTGGTTCTTTTGGAGTTGCTTAGAGCTTTTTAGGGATGATTAATAATTATTTGGCATTATTTACTATCATTGAAGATTATTTAGGCTTAAAGTCATTTTGAGTAATTTATGCCTCTTCAGGATCTTTAAGAAGTCCTAAGGTCATTTCAGGTAGTTTGGGATCTCAAAGGGTTTAGAAGCATTTGGAGTGATTTGTGACCCATTCAATGGTTTGGGATGATCCAAGGTCACTTTAGAGGGGATTACAGGATTAAGATTGTTAAAGAACTTGGGTTAAGACCTTGGGATTGTCCACATTTGAGTTCTTGGCATTTTGAGATCTTTGTGTTTAGGATACATCTGGGTAATCATTCATTCATTCCATAAATATTATCAAGTTGCCTGCCAAGAGTCAGGTCCTAGTCTAGGTGTTAGGGTTATCTCCTCGGAGTTTGGGTTCTAGCGGAGGAGATCAATAAATCAATAAACATATTCAGACAGTGAAAAGTGCTCTGAAGAAAATGGAAGTAGAGGGTAACTGGCTGGAAGGCAGCTGATGGAAGTAGGGGAGCTCAGGGAAAGCCTCACTAGGAAGCAAGAGATGTGCTGAGACCTGAATCAAAAAGGAGCCAAGCACGTGATGAATGGGGGAAGGATGTTCTAGAAAGAGAGAATGGTCAATGCAAAGTCTAGCATGTTTGAAGGACAGTAGGCCAGAGCATGAATCTCAGTGACTATTAAGGAGAATGGAGGGCATGGGATCCCAGGAGTAGGTGGAGTGAGACCATTTAGGTCTAGGTAGGCTGGATAAGGACTTAGCCCTCTTTTAAAGGTTGAAGGTCATTTAAGGTCAATGAGTATCATGTGGGTTCTTTAGGTGTAAAGTAGGTTCATTCAAGGTTTAGGGCCCTCTAGGGGTTGTTAGGAGCCAATAAGGATCATTTAGAATCTCTTACTGTTGATTCTTAAAATTCTTTCAGGATTATTTAGCATAATTATTGTTGTTAAAAATTTAGGCTTTAAACTTTTTTAGGTTTTACAGTTGGTTAGGACTGTGTAAGTTTATTTAGCATTTGGTGTCATTTAGAGTTTTATAATTATATCTTGACTTCATTGTTTATTGAGGTTAATTAGGAACTTCTTCAATTGTTATGGTCATTTAGGGTTCTTTTTTTAAGTTTATGGCCACTAAGAGTCACTTAGGATCTTTTATCATCATTTAGGATCATTTAGGGTTGATTAATAGCATTTAGGAATGCATCTTAGAGTTACCTAGAATCATTGTCATTGTTTATCATGTTTAAACATTTTACATGGGGTTTCATTTAATTGCTTAGGGTTTTTAAATTTATTTAGAATTATTTAGGTTTGTTTGGGGAAGTGGTTCTCAAACTCAGTGCAGATGGGAATGGAAGGGAGAGGCTGGGACGGGGAGGAACCATGTTAATAATCCTGCTGCCAGAGCCACACCTTAGAAGAATTCAGTCAGCATCTTTCTAAAGCTCCCCAGGTGACTGGCATGTACAGCCACGTTGCAAGCCATCACTTTATCCTTGTTGGGAGCAGGGCGACCTACTGGACCAGCAGCATCAGCAGCATTGGCAAATTTGTCAGAGATGCAAATTCTCAGCCTGCCACCCTCTGCTGGCTCAGGAACTCTGGCCGGAGCTCAGCAATCTGTTTGAACAAGGCCCCCAGGTGGTTCTGATGACCCCTAAAGTTCAACACCAGTGGCATAAGGTTTATAGGGATCTTCAGGACCTTTGAAGTTGTCTCGGGTGGGGGATTTTAAGGGCATTTTAGGATCACTTAGGGTGACAAGTGGACTGCACAGACATCCTGAAGGACAAGCAGCCAGCCTTGTATGACATCAGGACGGTCCTGCTTTCCATCCAGAGCCTGCCAGGAGAACCGAACATTCAGCCCTTTGAACACACATGCTGCCAAGTTCTGGGAAACCCCCCACAGACTTCAAAAGTACCTACAAGAAGCCTGCCCAACGCAGGTCTCCAGCGAAGAGCCCTGACCCCAGCTGCCCAGCCTCTCCTTATATTTTCTCATTCTTTTTCTTTAGATGGTGGTTTTTCTCCTGCTTTCTGTATAGGACTCTGTATCTGAAGCTGTGGTACCATTTTTGTTTTGTTTCTGTTTTTAAAATTAAGTCTGTGGTGGAGCCCTTGTGATGAATATATAAAATTAATATTTTGGGGTTCTTTACCAAAAAAAAATAATAATAAAGTTCTGCGTGCCAGTACAGGGTGAAGCACATGTTCATACTCTTCCATCCAAGGCCTTGGTTATCCTGGTAGGCACTGCATCTAGCACCAAACTCTTAATCGAGTGAACCTCAGAGTGTAAGGCACTAACGTGGGACAGTCTGACAGCACATTCTGGCTAACCTCTGGTTTCCAGAATTTATGATGTTTTTGTTTTTTTCTTCTCCTTTTGAAAGCTTTTGTTTGTTGAAAGCCTGAAAGGATCACTGAGAGTACAATTAGAAAGTGGGTTTGGTATCCAGGGTGACTGAGCCTAAACACAAGGAATTCCCCCCGATTCCTCACAGGGAGACTCCATCCTTAGGCTTTTGCACATGCAAGACGTCTCAGAGGCCCTGGCACTATAGACGTGATCCTCCCATTCTGGTGTGTGTGTGTTATATGCACACACATGGTTTGGGCATGTAGAGACTGCATTTTAATTGCCCGATGGGCCTCCTCTTACAACAGGGATGTTGAAGTCTTGTGCTTGGAGAAAACTGACCCCCCTCCCCCCAGCAAGGAGATGAAGGCCCAGCTGACTTTAATTTTCTGGCCTTTATTTTTGTTTTTGTGTATTTTTGTGTATATATGTGTTTTTGAAATCTCAATATTTTGGGATGTACTAAGCAGGAAACTTTAATCCAAAAGCCAATATAGAAACATAAAGAAGCATAAAAAAAAAAGCCATGTAGAAACCTAAAGAGAATATAATCCCACCACCCTGATGTAACTTTTTCAAAAGCTTTTCTATACAGTCCTATAATCATATTAAACATGCTATTTTACTCACTTTATGTAATAATATTTTCCAAGTGTCTACATAAACTTTATATTATGCTTTTAATAGCTGAGTGATATTGCTGCTTATGGTTTTTACTTTATCTGTAACATTATCATGAAAAGAAGGAAGAAAGAAAGAAAAAGTCCTACTTTTTTTTGAGGCATACCTACTTGGCTTTTTATTAGGATCACTTATATCAATTTGGGGAGAGCTGCTATCTTTCTAATTGATAAATGGGGTATAACTTTCCATTTAAATTTTTCATCTTTTAACCTAATTTTATTGGCAATATATAAAAATAAAATTTGTATGTAGTCATATTGTTTTAGAAAGTCTGCAAAATTCATTTAGTATTTCTAATAATTTCTCTCTAGATTATTATAACCATTTTAAATTCAACTTTTACTTGTTGGTTTCTTTTTATGGGTCATGAATGTTATAATTTGCTCTTTTTGCTTAGTTAACTCAAAGCTTTTGGCCAAACTCCTTAAACTGATTTTTGTGACAACTTGTGTTATTGCTGAAATCAGGTTAAGGAACTCCAACCCTTTAAGTGAGCAACACATTACATTTCTGCAGATATGTCCCTTACCTTTAGAATCTGTCCTTAGGATCCTTTTGGATTCCAGGGTTTTTATAGCTTCCAGACATTCACGATTCACTCTGTGTGGGAGTTCTCATCAGCAGTTTGTTCCCAAAATGATACCCTAGACATCTCAGAGACGTAAATACTTTCCATTAGCAAGACATGCCATGCTGTCCCGTTCCTTGTGCCCCACATTTGACACCAGCGACTCTCCTGGGAGCCCAGATCTCTCTCAGTGGAGGATAATATAAAAGACTCAAATCTGGGTGCTACTGACCCTTAGAAGGTCCTGTAGGCATGCACAGGGTGACAAAGTCACAAGTCAGTGCTAATGTATCCAATTTTAAAACTCCACTAAGAAAAATGGATTTCTAATGCCAGAACATTTAAATCAGCATTATCAAAACTTGATATAGAAAAGAGCCCTACTATGTTTTGCCTTCCACCAAAACATGTGTTTAGGTTTCAGGTCTATCCTAAAATTTAAACTTAAACTTTAAACTTTATACTTTAAACTTTTATACATTATAAAACTGTAACTTTTTCCAACTTATGGCTTCATCTTAAAAGCCTTAAAATTCTGATAAGCTGATTTTCAACCAATGTGTAGAGTGACCATATTTATCATCCACCTGAGACAGTTTGAGAGAAATAGAGGGTGCTGTTGACAATAGATATACTGGAATTGTCCTGGGCAAACTAAGATTTATGGTCCCTACCAATGGGCTCATAGTTTTAAAACATTTAAAGTTAACTATGTACTTATAAAGTATATACTTATATAGAGTTAACTTATGTAACTTAGATACTTAACTGAAATCATAGGTAATAATTTTTATTTTGCATGGTTTTAAAATGAAAAGAACAACATTGACTTAACCCAAGTTCAATTTTCAGTAGATTTGCTTGCATCTAAGCATCTAGGCAAACTTATTCAAATGTATTCAAAACTTCACAGCAAAGTTTTGTGCTCATAGCAAAATCACTTCAGCAGTAACTTCATTACCTAAAATAGACACCAAATTATTTCACGAAATCTGTTTCCATAAAGCAAGCCAAGAACTGCCGGCTCCTTTGGCAGAAAGCTACCATCACATCTTGGATGATTTTAGGCACACTAAATTCTATATGGCTCACTGCCTGATTTGGGTGAGGTCTCTCAGTGCGGCCCCAAACGAACCATTTCTCTTTTGTTTATGTTGCCTACATCCACATGCTGTACTGTACAAAAACCTCTCTGCCTTGAAAGTGTTAACCATCTGCCCATCTATTTCACCCAGTTTTAACTCAGCAACTAAAAAGCTACTGTTTGGAGTGAAAATTCTAAATATAGGAAATCAAAACAACACTTAAACAAAATCGAGATTTATCTAAACTTTTCTCTTAAAAAAATACATACATTGTTTGAAGGCACTGTTAAAAAATCTTATCTTAGTTGTTACCTTTTTCTAGATATTAAATTATATTGGCCATTATTTACACTCCTTGGCCATTTTCCTAAGAAGTCAACTGTCAATCGTATATTCAAAGGTTGTGAACCAACCACATAACCCCTCTGTTGGCCTGTTTTCCAGAAAAACAGTAAGAATAGGATGTATATACATAGTTACTTTTAAGGAATTGGCTCATATAATTACGGGGGCTGGTAAGCCCAACATCTGCAGGGTAGGCAGGCATACAGGCTGAAGACCCAGGGAAGAGTTGTGCTGCAGCTCAAGTCCAAAGGCAGACTGGAGGTAGAACTCCCTCCCTCAGGGGAAGCAGGCTTGTTCTCTTAAGGCCTTCAACTGATTGGATAAGGTCCTTACAGAGGGAAATGTGTGTTACTCAAAGTCTGATTTAATGTTAATCTGATCTTTAAAAATACTTTCTCAACATCTAGACTAGTGTTTGACCAAATATCTGCATACCATGGCCCAGCCAAGTTGACACCTAAAATTAATTCTAGGGTGGAACTTGGGCCCTGGTGACTCCTGGGGAGGCAAGCCCAGGTCCCCACACCCCACCGGGCAGCTTGGCCAGTTTACAGATGAAAAAAACCAAGTCGTAGAAAAAGTTCCAGTGAGTTGAACCCAACAAGCCAGGGGTAAGAGTCAGGACAAAAATCCAGCCTCATTGAACAGTAGTCCCTATTCTTTTCATTCATAACTCCTATCTCCACCAGGGCCTGAATTCAAGACTCACACAGGGATGTTCTCATTTCACTTGTTTGAAATATTACAGCCAAGTCTCAGCACACCACAAACTCTGAAGGAGGAAATCAACTTTTCTCCTGGGGGCATCTTCACATGCCTTCCCCGCAACCCTTCCACAATGCAGAGGCTCCCCACCCAGCAAACACACACACACACACACACACACACACACACACACTCACAGAGAACCCTTTGAAAAGTGCTTTATTCAACAAGATCTAAGTCAGGTGCGTTAAAACATTATCAAAATGTTACAGAAATTCATGGCTTCCTACTGAGGCCTTGTCCAATTATTTTTAAGATACCTAAACATACCAATTTATAAGTTCAGAACCAAACACTGAACCAGGTTATGTACCATTGCTAAAAGGCAAATTATGATTAAGAAAAGATACTTCACAAAGCTAAAACAAGTGGGGAAACCCTTTAAGAAACACTAGCAAAAGCGAACCAGAAACCATCAGTCTTGGAAACAGGTCTGCGACACCGCAGGCTTCCCCTTCTCACCTTGTCCATGTCTTGTGCTCCATTAACACAGGGGGCGCTGTAACCCTCCACGACAAGGTAAACAATCATATTGGCAAGAAGTGGTGCCATGCCACATTCATTTTATTTCTGCCTCGTTAGCAGATCATTTCCCATCTCGTCTGATGCAAGCAAGACTTTGTGGAAAAACAAGTTGAGGCTCGAAATGGCTGCATCAGGGGTGCTGGGGGAGATCTGTGTATCCTATCTCAGCCCCCACGTTATGGTCTGGTCACTATGAGACTCTGAAATTCCCTTGTTCATACAGAAAGTCCTCTCTTTGGAAATGCATTCATAACACCATGTTCTCTGTGCCACAGAGCTTTGGAATAACGTCTTTGTTGTTTTAAAGAGTTTCTCTTTTCTTAAGAGAGCTTCTTGCTCTTCTGTGGCCCATTCCAACCTCCCCACACTGACATAACCACCCAAATCCACAGAAAATAATTCTTGCTAAAGATGTTTTTGCATCAGGACACAAGTTTCTTTCTTTTCTCTTTTGATCATTATTGCCAAAATCTTACCTACAATGATGATAAAATGTCTTTATCAGATCTCTAGGAGAGTATGGTTTCCTTTCCAGCTAGGAGGGAAGGGTGAAAATATTTCTCCTCAGACCCAAATCTGACCTCCGGTTCTCAGCGTTTTCCACAGGGACGGGTGGGGTGGCTCATCTGAGATCCCCTCGCCTCAAACGCAACTGCAAGTTCAAGTCCTTACAGCTGGGAGACCAATGT
The DNA here is from genome assembly GCA_004027555.1 of Craseonycteris thonglongyai. Lineage (NCBI taxonomy): Eukaryota > Metazoa > Chordata > Mammalia > Chiroptera > Craseonycteridae > Craseonycteris > Craseonycteris thonglongyai. The sequence continues at coordinate 113,489 of PVKE010000691.1, read as the reverse complement.
GCACATTCCTCACCAGGAAGCCCATCTTGTGCTTTTCAGTCCCTCCCCAAGCTGACCCCACCCCCACTTAACTCATCACCTTCCCATTAATGTGATCACACAGAATGTGACCTTGTGCTTAATTCCACCAGCACCTGGGGGAATGGACCCCCTCCCCAGCCAGATGGACTCAGGGTTTTCTTCATTTAATCACCTTGTAACATAAGCCCCTGGCAAAAGAAAGCAGACGTGGCTCTAGTGCTTTTCACATGTTAGGGGGAAAAATCCTATAAATTGGCCTTTTGTTCTTCACACGATTTCAGGTTCATTGCACGCAATTACATAAAGCTACACAAATTGGATAAAGGGCTCAAAGCTTCAGGGCCATGTGATACCAGTGAGAAAATCCAGCTCTGCATCGTGAGGTGTCTGTTTCAGCTGTGGCTGCCTCAAAGAACCTTTCCAAAATTCCTGATTGGGTTGTTAGGGTGTGAGAAATGATCTCTAAACAGGGTGGACCAAAATGGAAGAGTGTGGCCTGCACTGGAATGTACTGTAGAAGATGATTTCCCCTCACTTCTCCCCAGACCCCCATCTTTAAAGAGCCAAGCCTACATTATCACTTTCTCAGAAAGTGATCTGGCAAACCTGACATTTTACATTTCCTTATTTAACACTATCGTAGAGCTAGTGCAAATTAAAGGAAACTTTTATAGACCAGAAGTAGCTGTCCAATAAAAGTTAGTGGTTAGCATTTTGCTTGGTGGAAATTCTTCTCCCTGGCCCTCCAAGGAAAATTACTGGGGCCAACAAAGGCTTTGAACATCCAAAACAAAAATAACTGGAAGAGAAGTTTTCCGACCCATTTTCTCAAATGCAAGACTCAGGAAGTATGAGTATGTTTGCATTCACAAAACTATTCTTTCCCATCAGTAACAAAGGATGCCTCCTCTCCACCCTTTTCTCCAAACTCTGTGCATTTTCCAAAGCCCACCAAGGTGTATGATTGAGACTAAGGCCCTCCGAATTCCCAGCACCCCCCCCCCCCCACACACACACACACACTGGGTTGATGGTGCTGTACCCACAGAGGAGGTAGGCTTGCTAAGAGACCCCCAGCAAAATGCCAGGTAGTTCTACTGCTACCTGCCATCGTTTTGAAAGTCAACAATAAGACCACAGCTATGAGCCATTAAAGAGGCTGTGGAGGCCACAGGGGTGGGAAGAGAGCCCGAGGGGGCCTGGGGCAGAACCAGCTCAGCTGCAAAGATCCACCTTCTTTCCAGGCACCAGGCACCAATCAGCGGTTCTCCTTTCCTCAACTGGCCAGCTCTCCAAACCATTCTAGGAGAGGAAGTGGAGAAGAGATGGGGAGCATCCCCACCCCAACAGGGCTCAGAGATGCCTGCTGTCAGGGGCTCCTAGACTTGCTAGGTTGGTCTCCATAGCCAGGTACCCTGCTCCAAGCATCTGTCTGTCCCTCTTCAAACAGTATCAGTCACAATGGCATCCAGCTGCCTGGCAGTCTTCCTGGTAGGGGCCACAGGGGACAGGCTGCCCTTTTCTCCCCACTGGGGTGTGCTCTAAAGATCACCCAGGTGGCTGCTCAGAGCAGCTGAAAGAGAAGCTCCATCCTCCCTCTGCACCTGCAGAGAGCAGCCCAGAGAGCTTCCCTGAATCCTGTGTCCGGTCATTAGCAGGAGTCCTCATTCTTGGGAGTCCATGCCGACACACAAAGTGAGGGCAACTTGCAAGAGTCCAGCTTTGGAAAGAAGAAAGCCTTGACTTCAAACACACAGAAGTGCAGCTTCAAGTGCACAAAGACCCCTTGATGATGTGAAAATGGGCTGGGCTCACAGGTCCCCATCATGTCTGCAAGGAGCCTCTACATGTCCCTAAGGAGGGACACTTTCCTGGCCACCACCCCAGAAGCAGCCCAGGCCTAGGTCACGATACTCTGCGCCAAGTGCAAACTGGAGAGACCCGTTTCACGAGATCCTGCCTTCAGCTCAAGGAGGCACCAAAGAGCTGGGCTTGGCAGCTTGCGCGCTGAGAGAAACCTCAGGCTCCCTTCTTGTTGCCTAGAGGCGGCCATGGAGGCAAGGACAGAGGCGAAGCCACTCTCTAGAGGCATCCACACAGACCATCACATACATCTTTGTCATTTAAAATGGAAGTTTCCAGTGTAAAAACTTGTGCGCTTATTGCACCTACCCCACTGATGGTTTTTCCTTCTCTTCCCATCAGACCTGCCCCAAGTGCATGCAGCTGTTATTTTGCTCATTACCAAGGATTTCACATTTGCAGATCCTTCTAGGCATAAAGGAAGAATTTCTAGCATTTAAATAACTTAGCTGGTGACCTGGCTGAGCCCTTTTTCCCTTCCTAGCACGGGCAGCTACAGGTGGTGGCTCACTGGCACTTGACGGGAGAAATTTTTTTTCAGCCTAAAACTCCTCAGATAGGTAATTCCTCTGATTTTCCTCCCCAAGCGCAGCACATCCGCCAGCTTCATGGCACTCGTGCTGTTTGTTTGGAATTTAATTGCATGTGGATGTACCAGGTAGACACGTGGACATGTACTGTGTTTGCACAGATATGCAGACTTCTGTGTGCACACACATACACATTTTGGGTCTCCTTACAACAAAAATCAGAAGTTCTTGTGGATGGAAGAGAGGAGGAGCTCAGGGGTCCAAGGCCAGACAACTGCTGGCTTCTCCATCATGTTTCAGGCAGCAGAGAGTGGCGTTAGGGGAGCTGGACAGGTTTGCATTTCTGTGGACAGAAGGCATCCAGCTTCCTGTGGGTCTTCTCATGTCAAAGGCGGTTATTGTGGTGTCTGGATCCCCCCTTGCTTGTGGCTCAGATTGTTTCTGGGGTCTCAGCTATCTCCTCCAGTCTCTGCCGAATCATTAGCCGGAGCACGGTGTATCTGGGGACAGAAAGAGCTGCAGTGGGGGGCAGAAAGCGACACATACCTCTTCTTGATCCCACTTCCCAACTTGGGTCACAATGTGGGCTGACAGTCCTGTCCTTTGGCTTCTGCCATCGGCCCACTGTTTGGCCACTTCACTGTAGGATGCGAGGGACTAAACAGGCTAAGTGCAAGCTAGATGGTTTTACTATAGTTAGACAGTCTGGCAAAGAAGGATGGCAGGGTGAAATCACAGTAGGAACAATAATAAGTGTCCCATCAATTGAGTGCTTACTATGCCCAAGGCACTGTACATAGTACTTCCATGTACAGTGGCGCCTAACCCTCACCTAGGCTGGGCCCTATGATATCACCATCGTTTCACCATTTGGGGGGCCCTGCTTCACGTGGTGCAGCACCCGCATTTTTCAGAAGAGGCTGTAGCAACCACCAGGCATGGAGGTCCAGGGCCTGCTGGTGAGCGCAGTATGCTCTTCCCTTCCCTGAACAACAGGACAAGGCAGAGACTGGAGTGCGCGCTCCTGGTTGGGGCTTTGCAGTACACAGTGAGCAGTCAGTAGATGTGAACCACTATCAGACCAGTGATTCTCATCCGTACAACAAATATAGCACTGGTTTTTAGTCTCCAGGGGCAAAAATCAACCAGTTTTTCTACTAAATCCATAAAACAGTCTATTTTATGACTAAGCATTGCAAAAAAAAAAAAAAATCATAAAATCCTCTCCAAAGAGAAGTTTTACTAGACTTTTCAACCCCAACACAATTTCCGCAAGAGAAACGTTAAAAGGGGAGGAAGTGTGTAAGGAGAAACTGCAGAGGTAGGTTTCTTAGGCTATCGCCACTACTAAGGCAACCTTCCTGAAGTCCCCAGAACATTCTTCTGTCCCACATCAGAATGAGAAGCTTAACATGAGAGGCAGAGAGACCAAGACACTGAAGCTTCGTGTCCCCACTGGAGATCTGGATGCGTCAATGGGAAGCCCCCTGAAGACCCAGGCCCATGCAGCAGCTCAGCGCCCCTGCCAGGCACCTGAACAGACAGCCTGCTCCCTGAGGCCGCAGGAGAAACCCAGCCAGCCACTCAGGGCCACACTTACTTGCGCATCAGCTTCTTTACTTCCCGATCTTCTTCTTCTTGGAGCTTCTGAATGAAACTTTTAAGGACAGGCATCTCGAACTTTATATACTGGGCCACCTGGGGAGGAAGGAGTCAGTCTGGGATGCATGCCCCCTCCCAGCCTTGATCCCGATGGCTTTTGGCATCTTTCTCACGTACGGCACAAAGCCTTGGGAAACCTACTTCTGTACTAATCCAGGACTTTCTTAAAGGCAGGAGCCAAGCCTCATTCTTCTCAAGGCTGGTAGAGTCTACACTGAGGATCACTTCATTCACCTGACACAGATCTCATAACTGTTCTTCATCACCCACTCCATGATGAGGAGGGGGCGAACATGGAGCAGCAGTATCTCCTCACTCCGTGATGCAGGGAAGACCTGAACCCACAATAGTTAATACACCTCTCTGTTCTCCCCTAAGAGACTAAGAAACCATGGCTCCGAATGTGTCTCAGGCCTTAACTAGGCCTCCAAATGTGAACTTGACCCTGAGAGGCTGTGAAGGTGAGGTGGCTCTCAGCGGAGCTGAAGTGAACAAACAGCTCCTCCTTCCCCACCAGCATCCCCGCCCCACGCTATCCACTCTTCTCCATGGGAGAAGTATGCTCGGACTTCTCCACCTTATTCATGCTGGCCTTGCCTATGTGACTTGCTTTGGCCAATGGCATGTGTATAGAGGACAAGACATACAGCAAATCTGAGTAGAGGCGTCAAATGAACTTACATAGTTTGGTCTGGTTTCTTGCACTCCAGCCATCCAGCAGGAGAAACATACTCCTGGTAGCCAGTGCCCCATGAGCCTAGGTCTCTGAATGAGACATGTGATGCAGACCCTCAACCCACAGCCTTAGAGAAGTTCTGTTCTACCAGCCTGCAGAATCCTGAGTGAAAAAGTCAATGTTTGCTGTTGTACACAGGTAAGATTTGGGGATGTTTCTTACTACAGCAGAAGCTGACTAATACACAAGGTAAGTAAAATCACTGCTGATGTCTTGAATTTAAGAGAGGGTTTGCTGAACTTCCAGCCCTCTTGCAGTACCCAAAAACAGGTCAAGACATTTATACTTCCTGTGGAAACTGCGTTATGCCTGAACATTCTTCCAACAACTCCCAGAGGGCACATCCTCAACCCAGCCTCTGCATGTATTCTTCTGGCCCAATGGCCATGATTGTTTTAACAAAACCTCTGTACAGTTAACTGGCACTTATGGGGCATGGTAGATGCTGGATAAATATAACTAGACTCTTCATTAACCGGCACTCAAGCAACTGGCAAAATCTCAAGCAACTGGCAGCAAAACCAGGCATGATCCCTGACCAAAAAGTCAAGCTACCCCAGTTGTGGGTAACCCAACCAAATTCCCGACCAAAGGGAACTCACATCATAGGTGACTTCCTCCACTTGGTCCTTCTCCATAAGGAACACCTTGGAGACCTGCTCACATGGGCCCTGCAGGATCCGGACGATCAGCGGGTAATCGGTGTTCTTCAGCTTCTGTTTCTCTGGAACCACACAGCCAGGAGCAGACCTGAGATTGGCCTAAGGCCTTTGTCACCATAAGTAGTGGTCAATCAATTCAGAAACCCAAGAGGACCAGGAACCTTAGGAGATGCGACCATACAAATCAGGAGACCAATTTGTATTGTTTCTTTTTCTTTTCTTTTTTTTTTAATTGTTTTTGACAGAGAGAGAGAGAGAGAGAGAGAGAGAGAGAGAGAGAGAGAGAGAGAGAGAGAGAGAAACAGAGACAGGGAGAGAACTGAACTGGGGGAGCTCCCCAGTTCAGTACATGGGTCCACACGGGCCGAGGCCAGGATTCGATCCTGGGTCCCCGGCACTGCAAAACGATCGCTCAACCCACTGAGCCATCCCGGCTTCCCAGGAGACCAATTTGTAAATGAGCAATTCAACGGGTGTTGTTCAAAGCAACTGTTCCCTTTCCTCTCTTCCCAACACTACTGCCATGCCTCCAACCCTTTAGAAGGTGTCTCAATGTAGGAATTGGTTTGATCCGTCTCTTGAGAAAATCCAATTCCTGTTCTAATAGGCAGTTGGGTTTCAGGGCTAGTTTACTGACCACATACGGAATTCGTCAGGGGACTTATCCAGTGAGCCCACCAGCCTTGGAGGCAAACAGCACTTGAAAGTTTCTCAACCCAAACAACAATCAAATGAGACAGAGGGCAGCTTTTTTTAACTTGCTATTTTGAGTTAATGAACAGTTTTAAAGCACACTGTGTTCTTCAGACTTACCACCACTGGTATGGACCACGTACAAGGCAAACTCCTCCGCCGAATTCTCAATCTGAATCAGGAGTAAAAGATGCTTGCTGAAAGCATGTATTGCACATCCTAACTTTGAGCCATTCTTTCTTTGTCACTGGAAAGCTAAAGAGATTTTCGGCTCTGCAGAAGGGAGGGTTGTTTCTTTGTAGCTCTCATCAGTGAAGAGAAAATGGGGCAGCAGGTAATGTCATCAATAATAATAGATACGAAGAGCTAACATTTATTAGACCAGGCCCAGTGTTTCTACAACACTTCACGTTTTAACTCATCTAATATTCACAACCACCCTGTAACGGGGTCCCCTTATCCTCATTTTATAGATTAGAAAGCAGAAGAAAAGGGAGGTTAAGTATAACCTGCCCAACTCATCCAACTAACAGGAGATGGATGGGGATTCAAACCCAGAACCTGTGCTCTTAGACCTCTAGGTGACCCTGGTTCCCATTAAAATAAGAATACTGGTCTCTTTATTTATAATAAGGAAATTGTCTGAAATATGCAGAGTAGCAAGACTTTAAAATGACTCATGCACTATGACTTTGCCCATCTACTGAAGGTTCATTTTCAAAGTAGTTGCCTCAACTATGTTCCAGAAAACATTCTGTGCACGGGGCCCAGGGGTCCTAGTTGTGGCCCCTAAAGCACCTGGGGGCTGGTGTTTCTCAGCCTTCTGTGGCACCCAATCCCCTGCAAGCCTCACTAAGCAGGTTCCCTGGCCTCATCCTGGAGCTTCAGATTCAGCCCATCTGGTTCAGGGGTGCAGCCTGAGAACCTGCTGTTCTATAAGCTCCCAGGTGATGCTGAGGCCTGGGCTCTGCTGAGGCCTGGGCTCTACAGAGCCCAAACCTCTGCCCAGCACCCCTCCCCACAAACTCTCCACAGCCCACCCCTCTGCACCTCTGGGGTCCCCCATGCACACATGGCGCCCATCTGATGCCCGACAGAAGGAACTTGCCTTAAACTTGTTGAGCAGCAGCTTCAGGACTTGCGGGGTGGTCATGGTGCTGTTGATGCGAACATTGGTGATGGAGCCATAGGCTGGTGTGAACACTGATGTCTGTCAATAGAGGGGTCTGGGTCAGGGTGGGAGTGGGGACAAGGATAAGGTCTAAAACTCAGGAGTGCCACCCTGTTGCCTGGGGCAAAGGACGCAGGGACAATGACACTCAACCCGTGCTCCCTGGCCACCCCCCAACAGCCTGGGAAGCCTCAGGCTTTGATGTCAACATAGAGCCCTCAGCGTTGCCTAACTCAGGAGCTGGAGGGGTCTGAGCTCACCAAGTGGCAAGGGTGGGGCAGGGGAGTAGGCCCAGGGAAAGGAGACCCTCTCTCCAAATAAAACACGTACGAAGTCCCTCCCACTGCAACTTGGACACCAGGAGGCTGCTGACACTCTCCCATGATGCACATGCTTTTGGAACTGGATTTGAACCAGGCAGTAGGAGGGGAGGAACGTCAGCTAATTGGGGTGGAGTTGGGGGACTCTGATGCCCCCTGATCTGAGAACTGCAGCTGTGCTTTAGGGACAGTCCTGCACTCATGGAAAATTCAGACCACACAGCAGCCGGGAGGCACAGGGTACAAGAAGAGGGTACCATGGAGATTTGCTGGGGGGATCTGATGAGGGGTGTCTGCGGGGTCATCTCACTCACCTGGATGATCTGGTCTGGGATCCCTTGTTCCTCACAGAGCCAGGAAAGCCAGCAGCCCACCCAAAGCCCAAAGGCTGAAAGGCAAATACCTGGCTTCCCAGAGATCTGTAGCCCTGAGGTGTCCAGCAGCCAGGAAGGGGCCTTACCACCCTTGGGGCTGCCCTCACCCCTGCCAGCCTGTCCCCCGTACCTTGTGGTTGTAGAAATGGCCATTGATGGAGAAGCGGTGGCGTCTGATTCGCCGCTGGTCACTGGGTGTCCTCACATTGCCCCGGCGACGCACGCCAACATCACTGCGCGTGCGCATCAGCTGCGGGGTGTCTTCCTGCACCGGCTTCAGGCCTCTGGAGTCTGAGAGGAAAGAGGGAAATGAGTGCTGTGTGCATGAACCCAGCATGTGGCAGTTTGCACACGGTACCCTCTTGGCAGCCAGTGCTGTAGTGCCCACTGCCTACCCCCAAATATACAAGTATTTCATAGAAATAGTATATCCTAATGGGGGGGGGAAACATATGCATAATTTAATTAGCATATGCATAAACATATGCTAAAGCAACACTGTGATGAGGTTCAGAGTACAGACTTTAGAGCCAGACTCCCAGGGTCAAATCCCAGCTCCCTGTTGCCACGCATTGCTAACCTCTCTTGCCTCAGTTTCCTCATCTATAAATGGGGATAATTATAGCACCCACCTCACAGGGTTGTTGTGAGGGTTTAAGTGAGTTAATGCATATAAAGCACTTGGAACAGGGTCTGGCACAGAATAAGCATGACGTAAGGACTTGCAAGATACTGCACACTGACAACATCCATAAAAATTACAAATGCACTTGGCCTCTGACCCTACATCCCACTTGAAAGAGTCCTACAGACACTGACAAATGTGTGAAATGACATATCTGGAAGACCACTGACTGCAAGCTTATTTGTCATAGCAAAAGACTGGAAGTGACTTAAATGTCTATCACTAGGGAGTGATTAAATACATGATCAGTTTTTGTTTTTTGTTTTCATATAACAGAATACAGAGGAGGTGTGAAGAATGGTGAAGTTCTTTATGGATTTGTATGGAACAACCCTCAAGACAAACTGATGAATAGAAGCATGGTGTACAAAATGCTACCACTTCTATAAAAAGGGGAAGAAAAGAAATGACATCCAACCCTACAGGTTTGTGGGTGTATATTTGCTTGTACTTCCACAGAATATCTCAGGAGGAATGCCTTCAGATTGCTTCTAGGGAGGGAACCACAATAATAGATAGATGAAATGAGAATCTTTTTTTTTTAATACTTGTTGAATCTTGAACCTTGTGGGATTTATTTATTCAAAATAAGAAGCAACAGTTTACAGAATCTATTGTATCAGCCTTCACACAGTTAGCCCCAAACTGAATGCTCCTCTCACCACATGGGTACCTGTGAGGCTCCTCCCACCGCACTTATATCTGTGAGGGTCCTCCCACCACATGCATATCTGTGAGGGTCCTCCCACCACATGTGTATCTGTGAGGCTCCTCCCACCACATAGGTACCTGTAGGGCTCAACATTGGGTCACTCTCGGCTGGGGCGTCCACCTCTGTGATCTGAATGTTGGGCATGGTGAGGGGCTTCAGGATGGTGCTAGGGACAGAAAACAAAAGAAAAGTTAGTCCAACACCTACCAGGAGATGCTCCCACTCCCACCCCACTCCACCCCACTTCCGCAAGGGCTGCACTGTGCTTGTGCCAGGCTGGGGACCAGCACATATCACTCAATGAAAGATACCAGTGGGCGGTGCTGAGTGTCCTGTGAGGCCGGCCTCACTCCAGGCTGAGCCCTGGGAGGCGAGGGGGAGCTCTGGAGGGAGAAGATGCTTCTTCCCAGCAGCTGCAGTCACACAAGCACCCAATTCTTCAAGCCCAGGATGGAGAACAGCAAAGAACAAAATCTGTGTGTCGCCTGCACTGAGTTTCTAAACACGGGCTCGATGTGCAGGTCTTATAGCTTATTTGGAAATCCCCAATCATGGCCATTTATTTCTTTTGGCAAGATTCCAGTTCAGACCCACTTCTGCTGGAGGAGTAATTCAGAAATTGCTTCTGGCATCTAAAAGGAATAGGTTGGGGATCACAAGGATTGGGGCGGCTTTGGAAGGGGTGCTGATGACAGTGTTCTCTGGGTGGCAGGGACTGAGTTCTCAGCTACTCTGGAGACAGCCACACACAGGTAGTCTGAGCTGAGATCTGGTATTGCTGTGATAACTCGGAAATAATTCCTCAAAGTCAAAAAGGACAATGGGAGCATCTCAAGGAAACACATCCAAAACCAACAGAGGATTTGACTAGAAAGGAGAATCATGTTTAACAATTAGGACCATCCCATGACAAGAAGAGCAAAGGAACTTCCTATGGTAGTATAACTTGTGGACTTTTGACCCCAGAATGGAATTGGACAGAATCTCTCGGGAATGGTGGACACTTGGCACCACTGCTTCTTGTGAAGCCCTCTTTCTTGCTGAAGCAGAAACTGGTCTCAGCATCCTTCTTAACACAGTGGTCCAGGCAGTCACTTTCTTATGGCAGGCATCTGGGATAACAATATTTACACTCTTAAAAAGTCTCTCTCAAAGTATTGCAAGCTTCAAGAACTAAATTAGGGGAAGCCAGGATGGTTCAGCGGGTTAAGTGTTAGCTTTGCAGCCCCAGGGACCAAAGATGGAATCCCAGTTCCAGCCTGTGAGGACCCATATGCTGAACTGGGGTGTGCGTCCCATGCAGGAGGCGCTCCCAAGTTCAATTCTCGCCCCCAGGTTCAGCCTTTGGCTCGAGGGGTGTGCCTCCCATGCAGAAGGCCCCCAGCCCAGTTCCCGGCCTGTGCGGCCCCCACCCACCTGTGTGAAACAAAACCATGTCGAAAACTGATGATGTACAACTATGGAGACTGTTCTGGGCCCTCCCCCCTCTCTCTGTCTCTGTCAAAAACAATAAAATAAATCTGAAAAAAGAACTAAGTTGATGCCATAGGGAAGGGGAAAGAAACAAGTATGCATAGTGAAAGACCCCTTAGCAGGCCCAGCCAAAGGCCACAGGGTCTAATGGAATTTCAAAAATCATCTCACTTAGCGAATGGAATGTAACAGAGTCTGAGAGTCTGGGAGTCTGGGTGGGGCTGTGGAAAGGGTTTGGTCCATTGGAAATGAAATATGGTGAGAGTGCTGAAAGCAAAGCAGAGTGTGAAACCAGCAAAATCAAACGAAACCCAAGAACTGTGACTGGACATCCCAGCATCTGATGAGATGGGCAAAGACTTCCCTCCTTCAGTTTCCTTGGAAAATAACCAGATCAGCCTCAGGGCTTGGCCACATGGTATGTTCCTCTCCACTTTAGAGAAAGATAGTTTTGGCTGTGGAGTTTAACAAAACGTTTAATGTAGCCAAAAAGAGGGCTTAGTTCTCATTTAAAGTAGAAAAAAACATCACTGTGGTTTTGGCTGAGAGGTTGGCATGCCCCACCCATGTTCTGGCCAGAAGGCAGTCGGCATCAGCAAGTTTCAGGATGGAACAAGGCTAGTCACTTGACCCTAAACACTGAAGTCCCAGGAAGACAGTAAGGAGGGTGTGCCTTGCTAGATGCACTCAGCTACCCATCTGGCAGTGGAAGAAGGGAGAAACAGGCTCGATCTTCACCGACCTCTGATGGGGACTTGGAAGAGGGAACCTTCCAGACTACTGACCATGACCCTGCCACCCAGCTCCTGGTGTGTTCTGAAGGAAGCGGACCCCTGGCTGACCTCACTTGCCTGGCCTGGACAGGGTCTGACATTCCTTTTCCTCTTCCATGTTCCCCCAAGACACGGAAAGCTTTGGTCAGAAGATGTGACTCCTAAATGTCTCCAAAGTGGGGTCTCTCTAAGGAGTGGTCCCAGTGGGGAGGACACTGGGGCCTGGGATGTCCTGTCAGAAATCTGCAGGCTGGGCCTGGCTGGACCGGGAATTCTCCAAGAAGGAGGCCACACAGCTCACCCAGGCACAGGCACTTCTCTCTGGTTGTCACTCAGTGATTGTGGTGACAGGCATGGAGGCCTGATCGCACCAACATCTGCCCCTTCCTCCTCATCCCCAAGACAGCAGGTGGACAGTGGAGGGGGTAGAAGTAAGAGCTGGAGTGAAGGTTGGCCAGAAGAAGGTGGCATTTATCTGCTTGAGAGCATACAGAACCCCCAGTCCCCTCCCTGCCCCTGGTCCCATGTCTCCTCACTCACCCCTGAGCCCCCAGGTTACAGCCAGAGTGCCAGGAGGAAGAGGAGGGAGGCGGGCGGATGCGCTCGTTGTCATCCTGCATCTGTAGGCGAATGGGCCGGCGCAGCCCCCAGGAGATGTTCAGCAGCCCCTCCACGATGAACTCGTCTTCTTCCTGCCCACACAGCAATGGGTGCCAGGAGTTCAGAAGAAAAGCTCTGCAGAAGCCAGCACCACGCTGGGGACAACTGACAGCACCAGGGACCTGTACTGGCTGGACACACCCGAGTCACGGTCACACCCAGCCTGAGACACGCTCCACTGTGCGCTACCCCCAAGGCTATGAAGTTGACCTCGCAGGTCAGCACAAAAGTTGCTTCGAACATTTAAATATACACTGTGCGATTTAGAAAAATGGTTTGTTTGGGTTTATTTTTATACTAATGACTTAAAAGAAAGAAGAATCTGGGAAGCCGGGATGGCTCAGCGGGTTAAGCACTCACTTTGCAGCACCGGGGACCCAGGATCAAATCCTGGCCCTGGCCAGTGCGCACCCATGTGCTGAACTGGGGAGTGCACCCAGTTCAGTTCTCTCTCTTTCTCTGTATGTCTCTCTCTCTCTCTCTTTCTCTCTCTCTGTCAAAAACAATATATATATATATATATATATATATATATATATTAAAAAAAAAGAAAGAAGAATACATCTTTTAAAGTGAGACTGGCCTTGCTAATGGAAGTTAGAGCTAAATTCTTGAATTTTAGTTACTTCTCCTTCCCCTACTGTGGAAAATGATGTGTCTTTAGCTGTAACAAATGTTTAACAATCTGACCCATTAGTTAAAAGAGATGTAAAGTAACACTTCCCCAAGTTTATTCTTCAGATATTCTACAGAAGACCAGCTCTTCTGGGAGACCAATTGTTAACTTAAAAGGCTATCAAGTAATATGAGTTGGGAACTGTGTTAATCGGGTTTCTTAACAGTAGAACTTCCTAGAACCTATAACAAGCTAATGTACTACATCATTAAAAGGTGAATAAATACTATAAGAATTCCAAATTTATATTCAAGCGTTGTTGACCAAGTTAAATGTGAAACCCCCCTAAGGGCATTTGGATGTTTTATCTCTAAGAAATGGATCTCATTTATAACCATGAGACTCTTCAATCACCAAGCAGTTTGATAATTTATTCTATAGGATTGAGTAGATGCTTTGAGGACAATGTCTTCTTTCTAAAGTCTCAGAAAAAATCTTTCCCACAGACAGCAGACCTGCCATGGGCACATCTTCAGGACAAGCTCCATGGATAATGATGACACCTGTCCAATGAGCAACTAGCCTAAGCCCCAGGCTCATCATCAGAGAGGGAGGGGGAATAAAAGGAGGCAGGAGAGGAGGGGAGCAACTTTAGGGCATTTGGGGTCTTGGGGAGAAAGGTTTTATTTAAGCACAGGCTACCTCTGTGGCCTTCTAGACAGTCAAGACTGGCATCATTACTTTATATTACAGGACTATAGGGCAGATTTGACCCAAAGCAAGGCTTTGCCTGGTTTGAGGGGCACAGAAAAGGCCACGACATCCCCAATACTATCCCCAACCAGCCTGCCTCACTAGCTGAAATTCTACCATCTGATATCTTTTTCTATGGATTAAATCACCACGGCTTGATAACCTGAAAATGTGTTTAGAAGGGTATAGGCATACCTTCTTATCAGCCAAGAACACAAGAGTATAAATTACTCCACCAGGCTCCTATATAACTCGCCCTCTATCTGATAACAGGCTTTACAGAAACAGATACAGGATGAGTAAGCTTAGATTCACCACGGGGGCTGGGGAAAGACAGATGGATAACAAAGGGCATTCCAAGAAGGCATCTAGGCAGGCTGCCATAGTTGTAGGGAAAGGCTAAGAGCTACCTTCCGGGGCTTAGGTGACTTGCCCAGGCCATGGGCCCAAGGTGTCAACACAGAAGACCAGTACGGTGCCTGAATTTCTCAGGAAGAGGAAGCAGTCCCGGGCCTCTTCTGAAAGGGTCATCCTCCCTGTGGAGGATCCCCCTCTGAGGCTGGTGCCGACCCAGCCCCACACCCACAGGAAGGTCTCTGGAACAGAAAAGCTCACCCTTTTTGGAACAACTTTGGCCCTGGGGTCTCCTTCCAAAGAATTTCAGGAACTCCCACTAACACCCTAAATGAAAGGCTCACTGTGGCAGAAGGGACAGGGACCCAGGACACATGGAGACAAAGACTGGGCTAGCCCACCAGAGGAGCCTCACAGAGCTCCCTGGGGGATGCCTCACCTCACGGTGTCGGAGCTGCAGATTCTGGCCCTCATAGTACAGGTTGTAGGTCTTCAGATGCAGGAGAAGTTCATTCCTTAGGGGGGAAAGTATAAGGGGTGTAATACCCTCACTTGAAGCCACTTACCACCACGCTGTTGTTTCCTCTTTTTCTCACCTCTAACCTGGCCTTTAGTCACCCCTGACTGGGAGTTAGACCACACGTGTGTACACACACACTTATGTGCACACATACATAGTTCTACCACCACTCCCATCACCATTTTCCCCCAGGTTCAAGGTCAAGAGTGAACACCACCCAGAGGAGAATGAATGTAAGGAGCAACTCCAGAAAACCAAGGCAGGGCCCCGGCTACCGACAAAGACTGACAGCCCTGACAAGGCCCCCCAAAGCCAAGCTGAAGAAGCAGTCCTTTCGAAGTCACAGATTCACAGAGACAAACACGCTTCAGAGCCCGCACGGAGGGTTTCTCCCACCTCTCAGCTGTTCCTCACACAGAGTGAGGAGAGGTCTTCCTGAGACTCAGGAACTTCGAGGCTTTTCAGAAAGTTAAAACTGACAGGTCAGAGGCCCACTGACTTATGCTTCAGAGACATGACCTTATCACCTGTTTAAACACTTACAAACTCCCAGCAACCACGGAATGGATGACTAAAGGCAGCTACAGTCACACAATGGAATATCATATCGCGATGAGAATACAAATGAACCACACACAACACAGATGAATTACGTTGAATAAAAGAAGCCAGACACAAAATAGCACATATTATACAAAGTTCGAAATGGATGTTAGAATTCAGGATAGTGGTTCACCTGGGGGAACATGAGGGGGCTTGTGGGACCTGACAATTTCTATTCTAGGTGATTTTTGTCTTTTTTATTCTATTCTAGGTGCTTTTAATTTATTAACATTTTTATTTAGCTTACAAGCCCTCTCTAAAGCCTGGTATCAGGCCTTCTTAGTTGCTAAATATTGGTTTCCAGGTGGCCTCCTGGGACACAACTTTAAAAAATATGGGAGAGAGAAGGCTTCATGACCTTTGTGGTCAGGTGAGCCTTCGTCAAACCTGAGAACAGTCGGCCACGCTTTGTCTAAGTGCGTGGGGCAACATGGGGGAGAGATGTTTGAGGAGCTGCTGTGTGATTTTGCCTGTTCTCAGGCAAGGGGCAGCAGAGTGTGGTGCAGGCCTTCAATGGAGACACTTGGGGCCATGCCAGAGGCCAAAACTGGCTGGAAATTCCAAGAAGCTCCAACAAGCTAAACTGGATAAATTGGAGTTAATGCTATGCAAGCCGAAACAAATTAGTGGAAAATGTGACCCCAAACAACCTCAAACAAAAGCTGCTTGGTACTTTTGCACACATAAATGTGCAACTAGGATGTAAAGTTACTGGTCAGTAGAAGTCCCAGGAGCAATCCTTCAGTGAGGCGATATGAATGACCCGCATTTCACACAACAGTGTGTCGGCAGATTTCCAAGGGTGTCTACAGGAATGAAAACAATTTGGTCTCTGATAAACTAAATATTTAGCTAAGATTGAGAGCATCCAGTATGTGCAAATCCTTGTGCTGAATATAAAAATGTATCCTGAAACTTGTCATTCAAAATACATCTAATTGACCCACACACAACACAGGGCTCAGCTCCTGTCACATCAGCAAAAGGCTGAGTTCAGGAGATGTTAGTGAATCTAAAGCAATGACACTGTCTCTTGCTGATCAGGGGGACCCTGTGCCCATTGTAGCCAGACCTCAGCAGCACAGGGACATAACTCAACTGGGACTCCCTGGGAGGACGCCACAGAGAGGACAGTGAGCAGCCACCGCCAACACCTCCTCCTGGAAGCCCTCCAGGACACCATCTCTTCTGAGCTCTCAAAGGTGCCACATGTTGAAGGCACCCTTGCCTTCACTCTCTGCGGCCAGGCTCCGGGGCACCTGCTTCTCTAGAGCAGCAGGCTTGCTGAAGCTCTCACTAGTCCACACTCAGCTGCTTCCTGAGCTCCTTCTCACACCCAGGAGCCCAGCTCTCACAACGCCACAGCCAAAAGTCTTACTTGGAAATGTATTTATCTTTTCCACATGGAACTAGGGAAGTTTGATGACTGTAGTCCATTCTTCTTTTCTCTTTTCATCAGAAGGCGAGGCCTATATTTGAAAGGAGAGGACAGAGGTTAAAGTCAGGCTGTGTCCTTGGGAACTCAGTAGAACTTGGACCAGGGGACCGGGGCCCATGGCTCTCTGTCCCCATTCCAGATCCACAGCTTGGGCAGCCAGATGCTGACCCAGGGCCACTGAGATGCCACACTGCTGGCTGCTGCCTCTGCTTTCCACAGCCTCCTAGAAAAAAGCACTCAAAGGAAAGATGACAGTCCTTGAGCAGCCCCAGAACAGGTGCCCCGGCCACAGAGAACACTGACGCCCACTTGGTTCCAAGGACAAGCAATGAGTCTTCCCTGAAGAAGCCTTCACAACACAGAATAGAGATATAAATCAAGTAGCCCAATGGCCCAAATGTGGGGGATAATTCTCCAAGACTTTTGGTTATGCTCAACCCGTTGAGTGAACTTACCAAGGCCATTGCTATAAATCTGACCTATAAGCTCACGTTGACTAATCTTTGTCTCCAACCTGACTTCTCCCCACCTTTTTTCTTACTTTTACATTTCTTGGGTTAGGAGTATTGGGAAAAATACTTATATTGCCTACCACATTGTTGAACTGAAATTACAAGGACTGATTCTAGGACTCCTCCTATGTCTGCCTCAAGAAAAACATCTGCATCTCTCGTCATCAACTTTTCAACCATCACCACAAATCACTAGCCAACTCCAGATGTGGGGGGGGGGGGAGGGAAGCCAGCTAAATTTACATACAGTTGAAGGCAAATACTGCAGCAGAGCTAACAAAGGGCCGGAAATGGAGAGTTTAGTCCCAGATTCCTTAAACAGAATATTATTCCTCACACAAGGAAGCGGCAGAGGAAGACAGTGGCGGATGGGGTTGCAATGTGGATTCAACTGGACACTTCCTGCAAGGGTGCCTGCCAATATCTGCAACCTTGGTTGCAACTCTTCTTGTCTTCTCTGTTATTACCAAGAATTTACAGCCCTCTCCTGGACTCCAAAATGCCTTGTAAGAATGATAACCATCACTTCCTCATAGCCTTAAGAATACAGAAGTGATTGTCACCATCTCTTTGAAGAAAGGAAAACAAGACAGCCAGCAAAGAGGGACTTCCCACCTCAGCCAGCACCTCAGGCACAGAAGTGACACAGCTCAGAGCTTCTCACAGAGAACAAAGGAAGAAAGGGGACGCGAATGAAAGAGCAGATGCAACACAAATAATTTTTAATATGGAGACACTTTTTGGAAATCTAAAACATACATAAAGATATTGAATTCTCTCTGTGAACATGGTTATTTGCCCCTCAAGAATTCTAAATCCGTACATCTCTTCAATAGACACTTTAAAAGATAAAATGTGTATTGAATGCCTACTAACTACAAAGCATGTCTACTAAAATGTCTGGATGTGTGAAGATTGTTGGGGTTGCCAAGTCAGGATGGAAGCCTCTCAAGTTCTATTCATGTTGGGGCCACATTGGGGTCACCAACCAGTCAGTCTCTGGTATTGACCTCATGCCCTGACAGAATGTTCTGGGTTCCTCTCAGCTCCATTAAATGCCATCCAGCTTGTCAGTGGAACCTCACAGGTCCCATGTGGGGGCCCTTCCATACTTCTTGCCTGCTTCAAAGACAACTTGGGGCTACGACCTTCCCTAGGATCCAAGAGAATGTCTTCACAAAGAGATGTTTCCTAAATCACTGAGTATGATGACGTCCCAGCCACAGAGAACTTTCTGGGTCTGCTTTTCACGCTTTGAGTGTGCTCAGGCGCCTCCTCAGACCCAAGCAGACAGGCTTCCTGGGCCCTGATCCAAAACTGAGCTCCCCTACACACTGTATCCGCTGCTCCTGGGCAGTGTTGGGGACCAGGAGCTCACACCCCAGTCCTCCGTGACAGCACTTAGCACCACACACAAACCATCTGTCTGGTGTTTTTCCCCTCCTGGACCAGCCTGGAGCTTCCTCTCTCTGGACCCCGAGCTCCCAGCCTGCACCTCTCTCCTGCAAATATTCCCATTAGTACTTCTTCAAGGGAGGGAGTAGCTAACCCAGGGTCTTGGGTTGGGGGATTCCTAGAAGTAGAGTCGAAATGAGGATTCTAGTGCATGTGCTTCACTGAGGGAGTGTTTTCGGGAGAACCCCATGAAGGGAGTGAGGGAAGCAGGTCTGGGAGTGATGTGGGTTCAGCTGAAGTCCAGCCACAGCCTGATCTCATGAGAGCTACAGGGTTTTGTGAAGAACTCCAAAGAGTGGTCCCGCCTTGAGGCAAGCAGGCCAGGCCTTTGTCCTCCTGTGCCAGTCAGTCACTGACTACAAGCACCCCAAGGAGGGGCTGAGCTCCCAGGCATTTCCCTGCAACAGCAAGTCTCAGGACCAGGGAGCAGCTAAAATCTGTCGGCAGCCAACACCCATCACGTGTGATAAAGGGGATCTTGGTGGATACCAACAGCGTCCACTACACCTTCTCCAGGTCTGGGCTTGGAGCAGCTCCTAGCTCTGTCATTTCTCCCACCCACACTCAGGCTGGACGAAAACAGCTGCTCACACACAGGATCCACCAGGTGCCGTACAAGGCTGAGCTGCAGGAATGGGGACAGACTTGCCTAAGCTCTGGACCAGTCAAAACCCTAAAGTTGTTGCACAAAGAATCTCTGTTCCTCTTCATATTCACAACCCCCACCCCCAGCTCGCTCTCTCGCTCGCTCTCTCAGGGGTTTCCCGCCTCTCACACGAGACCTCCCCAAGAATAAATGAAATTCACCAGCTCAGCCTCCTGTAAAGCGGGCAAACACCAAATCCCCAAGAAGCTCAAGCCGGCAGGAAAAGGCATCCAAAGCTTACTCCAAAGAGAGCAGAATGTCCTCTGTTCCCAGTTAGTTCCTTTACGCTCCAGTGAGCTCATTCCCTTTTTTTCAAGGAGCCCAGTGAACACACTGTGGTTAATCAAGTCTCAGAACATCCCGGGATGCTGGCTGATCCCTGTGCAATTCCAGCCTAGCGATGAAGTGTCTCTCAGCTTATTGATCAACTGGAAAGTCCCCAGAGGGACATGGGCAAATGCAGAACAGAAAGGTACACAACCCCTGGCAGGAAAGTCCAGGGTGAGATGAAGAACCACCTCCCTCCCCTTTGGTGGTTTATTTGTTTTTTGAAACTGTCTTCCTGGTCATATAGCAGAAGCCAGGCCTCACCCCACTCCCACCTCAGCCCCAGGGTAAGACAGAAGGTTGGGGACAGCAGCTTATAGGACATGGGTAGTCCTAGTGTCTAAGGAAGTATAGCTAGGAAAAAAGACGGGCTTGGGGAGGGGAGGGCTTTCCATGGGAAATATCCAGGAGAGCCATGCCACAGAGCACCTCCCTGAGCAGTGAGAGGGCCTCAGGCGAAACCAAGTAGGGAAGGAGAAACAGCTGGTCTTGGGACACCACACAACAGCTCAGAGGTTCTGGTTCTGAACGCTCATTAGACTCTTCCACAGTAGGGGTGGGACAGGGTGGCAGAAGGCAACAAGGGAAGTTGACTGAAAATTCTTGACATCCATTGCTGTAACTAGGACCAGTTTCATCAGACCATATGGGCGGGACCCAGGCATGAGCATTTGTACCTCCCCAGGTCATGTACCAACAGGGCTGAGAACTGCATGAAATCTGACAGGGGGAGAGCTGTGTAGACCAAGGACACCACCACATGCCTCTCAAAGCAGTCTTCAAGAAGAGAGAAGGGAAAGCCCGGATGGCTCAGCGGGTTAAGCGCTCGCTTTGAAGCCCTGAGGACCGAGGATCGAATCCCGGCTCCGGCCCAGGTGGACCCACATGCTGAACTGGGGAGTGCTTCCAGTTCAGTTCAAAAAAAATAAAAAAAGAACAGAGAAAACAGAATTTTTCTAAAAGCAAACTGGGGTTTTAAAGGAGTAAGAGGACCATGTAGAGCACCCCTGGGGCCAGTGTATGCAGGCACAGAGCCAGTCCAAAGGGGCCTGTCACGCAAAGCAGGGCACCACGGCCCAGAAGCCAGGAAGTCAGCTCCGGCCCCAGATGCAAAGGAAATGTCTGCTGGAGGCCCCCAGCTTCCCCTTTGGGGGCCTGTCCCCACCTCTTCCCTGAACCCTGCCTTGCCCTCAGGGGACACTCTGGAGCTCCCCGGGCTGGAGAAGAAAGTTTATCAGACACAGGCTGTAGGCTGCCCCATCAAGCCTCCTGAAGGACTCTGTTTTGTGTAACCAGGCAGCTCTGACAGAGGCTGCCGTTTGGCCAGCACTTCAGTCCCCTGGTAAGGAGACAAGAAAAGTGTCTGTGGCAAACAGGAAACCCCAGCCCTATTGCTCCACAGGAGGAAGGCGACTTGAGCTGCGGCCTGGGGCCCTGCCAAGATCTGGAGATTACAAGAGATTGCACCTCGTGGTTCCTGAACCCAAGCCCGTCCTGGCCATGGGCAAAATTTGGGCTGCCTTGGAAGGCAGCAGGGCAGGCACACTCCGCCTCCTGCCTGCACGCTTCATTCAGTTACAGGCCTGCTTCCTGGCCAGGCCTGTGTCCTCTCTGGGACCTGCTCACCACGCTGATCCTTCCCTAACAGTTACCCCTATTCCTGTCCCACCCCAGGTGTCAGGGTCCCCAGTGATCCATCCACACAGCATTCCCATCACTCTGTTCTGGAAGCGATCTGAGCATCAGCCACCACCAGAGGGAAATTTAAGGTTAAGAGAGTTGGGTGTATGTACTGCACTTTCTCAGCTTTACCGTGACTGTAAGTAGCAGGCTTTGCCCCGCCCTCCCCACAAGAATGATAAGCATTTCAGAGAAGTTTGGCTTGCCCTGCCTGAAAAGAGAGGGCACTTATCTGGGGGCAGGTAGGAAAGGACTTAGCTCAGGAGAACTAGTAGAAGACTAGGAGCAGGAGGCCCCAGACACCTGTCTTCCCATCAGTCAGCAGCCGAACAACCACAGTGTTATTATTGTGCTAATGGCAAGACATCAAATGTGAATGAATAATAAGCAGTGACCATAAATTTGAACTTACTATGGGCTATTTACCTGCTTCCACTTGTTTAATCCCAACAACCCCATGAAGACAGAACCCTCAATCCCCATTTTGCAAATGAAAGAATTCAGGCAAAAAACAAACAAACAAAAAACTGACATAACTTGTCCAAAACACACAGCCAGGAAGAGGCAAAGCTGGGGTTCCAAACAAAGACCATCTGGTTATAAAGCAGAACCCCTAACACTACAGTTTCTCTTGAGAAGGGGAAGAGATGTCAGTTAAGAACCACGTGATGGGGCCAGATTCTACAGGAGACCTTCTCACACTTGAGTGTGAGGATCCCCAGGAGGGCTCATTAAAATACAGGTTCCTGCACCTGCTTCCCACATTTTCTGTTTGACTCCCTCTGGGGTGAGGACTGAGAATGTGTATTTCTAACAAGCCCCCAAGTGATGCTGGTGCCACGGTAACAAGACTCTAGAACAGGGATGTCCAAGCTTTTGGCTTCTGTGGGCCACATTGGAAGAATAATTGTCTTGGGCCACATATCATATACACGAATATTAACAATAGCTATGAGCTAAAAAAAAAAATAAAAAGATAAAGTCGCAAAAAAAATCTCGTAATGTTTTAAGAAAGTTTACGGATTTGGGTTGGGCTGTGGGTTGGACAAGCTTGCTCTAGAAGCCTTACCTTATTCCTTACATGAACTCATGGCTTTATTGGCTTTATTTTCTCCACTTTACCGATGAGGAAACGGAAGGTCCCACAGGTCAGATGACTTGTCCCAGGTCACAGAGCTGACATGAACCCAGGCTCCTTCTATGGTGCCCCAGCTAAGCTCTGGGTCTGAGGGCTCTGGGCAGGGCAGGCAGGTGCCAGCTACAGCAGACAGGAAAGACAGTGACTGGCCCAAGTGACAAACTGTAGGAAGAGCAGAGGCTGCAGAGGCCAGGGGCGAAGACTCTGTTGGGGGACCTGGGGACTTGCAATGTCACAGAGCCATGAACCTCAGTCACGTCTCACCCTCTGTATACAGAACAAGCTACCCCTCACATTCATGGGCCCCACAAACCACCGGTCCCCCGTCCTGGAAAAAATCTCGTGGAGGATTAACTGACAATAGGTAGAGCCCCTGCAGACAGGCAACCTCACTTCCCTCCCAAAAGGCAGCTCTGGCCTAGGCCACTGGCCAGAAGAGGAACTGAGACTCAACAGGTGGCCGAGCTGGGATGGGCTGCAAAGCCCGGGCCTTTTCCTGGGGCCTCAACCCTTCCTGCTCAGGCCTCTGCACATGGGTCTGAACTCCCAGTGGGGTCAGGGGAGCGCTGAGGAAGTGGCCCTGGGACGCCTGCCAGAAGAGCCTCCCTCCCACTCCCTCACCAGCAGGGTGTGTGGCCAAGTGAGTGACCTGGAAAATCACCCCTGGGACCTACCCAAACAGTCGCTGCACAGGCTGGGATGAGCAGCTACTTGTTCACGGGGAAGTCCCAACAGCGTCCACAAGTGCTTGACCTTCTAAATGTGTGTTTAGAAGGAAGCCCAACGGCCCTGAGCCTCATATCACAGAATCAGGGTCCTGGAGTGGGACCAAAAAGGAGGCATAAAGGAAGTCAAAACTCCATACAGAGAAAGGGTGTGTGTGTGTGTGTGTACAATTTAGACTCTGGCTCAGAGAAACCAAAGACCTAGAAAGCTAACCCCCCAATACCTACGAGCAGTTACTTTTGCCTCCCTAAAGCAGCACCTACATCACCTTTAATGGGAGGGGCCCTTCCAAGATGTACCCCACTCATGGGCTGAAAGTCAACCAAGTGTGAAGTTCCATGCGACAGAGTTGGCGTGAGGAAAAGAGTGTGAAGCTGATGGAGGCAACACTTGCTCCTAACAAAGCAAATAAAACTAAGCTTTTCCTGACCTGCATTTCTCAAAACGAAGGCTATTTTATAGGGGAGTTTCATGTCCTAACTGGGGAGGGGAAGGGCAAATTAAGCTTTCCTCCAGCTCAGTAATTACGGATTCAAGTGGAGCCCCATTCCACCAGGAAGGCCCGAGGCCTGTGTCACCCCACGTGCTGGGGACGGGGGGTAGGGTGGCACTTGCCATCTGTGGATTAGCGTCTCAGCCCTGCAGGGACACGCTCACTTATCGGAGCAGGTGAGGAGGAGCCACCTCCACTTCCCCTTTTCTTACAAGCGCAGGTTTCTTTCTGGCCACGTTTCCTGTTTACTGAGTGGTTTCTCTGAGACTCATCTCTGATGTCACATCCCCTTCCTTAGGGAACCCCAGAGTTCTTCCTTTTTTGGTGCTATAGGCTGAGACTTTGTGGGCAGAGATCTGGGGGGTTTCCTCTCCTTGCTATGGGGCCAGGATTGGAAGGAAACCCAAAAGCCAGGGTCGCTGGCCTCCTCCACCCCCAGAGTGGAGGTTCCTTGCATGAGAGAAACAGTAAGGAGAGGAGAGCGAAGGGACCCCGTGTACCGAGCCTTCCTCTGGGGCAGCCATTGCGGGGCCTCTTCCATCCACCTCCCTTTAACCTCGTTCACACCCTACAAATACACGGGGAACCTCACCCTCTCACAGCAGATCTCAGACCCCTCTTAGTACCAGGAGAAATGACACAACAGGGGGTTTCCAGAATATTTCCAGGAGGCTGAGGGGAAGTTTTCCACAAAACCACACGTACCCACTCCCCTGTCTGCCCGGCACCCAGCTGACTAACCCTAACAGAACACCAGCACCACGAAAATAGAACTTCTCAAACTCCCTTCAGAGGCCCTCTCTGTGAAATCTTTACATTTCCCTAACTTTCTGGGAGTAAAAGAACAGCTTCCTGCTGGGCAGACAGAAAACAGGCAGAGCCAGGGAAAGAAAGTTCTGGAGAGCCCAGTGGGCACGTGTGTCCCTCCCAGATCTCCGGCCTCTCACTAACTGGCTGGAGGGCTGGCAGGCCCTTCCGGAAGCTCACTTAATGAGGAACCTCAAGCATATTCCACAGAACTAGGCATCCTAAGCCAAGCCACTTCACCCACTCCCGTGACCTCTGAATAAAGTCACACCATCTGGTTTCCCGGCTCTGGGCCCCTAAGCTTCCCGACCTCCTTTCACCTCAGACTCAACCTGAAGCATATGTACCACTTCCCCTGACCCCACGCCCTCCCCACTGCACCATGTCCCCAATTACCCCGTCACATACACAACCCACCACATACACAACAGAGCAATCCTTGTCCAATGTCTGAATGATCACTTGTAAGATCCTACATGGAGCTTTAGGAAGAGAGGCTACCAGCCATGGTCCTGGAGTACTTGGGGCCTCATGGACCCCACTAGCTGAAGTCCTCCATGCACCCAGCCAGGCTCACCCTGCATGTGGACAAAGCATTCAGCAGCCATACCCACAGCTTCCATGTGAGTATTCAGAAGAGTTTGCAACACGCAAAGAATGCTTGAAATAGAAAGGTTGAGGCTCTCGTTGTCAATCTTCAAGGAAGATGGTTGCAACCACCCACTTTACCTCATTTAAACCTCACTCACTGCAGGACAGCTGCTGGATTCAAGGCAGAATGAATCCCAAGTACACGCTCTCAATCCACCACCACACACAGAAAACCCTGCATTGAAACAATTCAGCAGCAGCAGGCCTGGGGCTTGAAGCCCAGATGCCAGGGACCAGCAAGCCACACCTGCAGCCAGCTCTAGGCCAGCTGTGCTGCACAGGGCAACCCCTGCTGCCTGCCTTTGACCCCCACTCCTGGAGAGGTGGCAGGGCAGGAAGGATGGCTAAGACCTGCGGCCCTGCCTGAAATGGAATCACCAGAGACCTAACACCATAGCGCTCTCCCAGGCTCTCTCCTTTCCTCTTAGTATACAAGTAAAACACTTCTTAATTTAAAAAATATAGATAGGCAAAGGATTCTAGCCCACCAAAGGACAATTACTGAATAATTCCACAAATTTACAGAGGGTAAGAAAAGAGGTTGCCAGGGGCTGGGTGAGGGGTGGAGTTAGTGTTTCATGGGTACAGTTTCTGCTTGGGGTGATGGAAAAGTTCTGGAAATGGGTGGTGATGGCTGTATAGCACTGTGATCCACTTATTGCCACGGCTATGATCTGAAATTCTAACACCCTCCCAAATGCATCTCTTGAGGTCCTAACGCACAATGTGACAGCACAGTGCTTCCTCAGCATCCACAGAGGGTGGGACATCCTCTTGCTGTATTTGTCTGCACGTGTCCTATTGTATCGTAGGGAAAGAATTCCTGTGGATGGGACTGCTGAGGAGGATGTTGAATTTGGTCATATAACAGTCTCTTTATCCACATGGACTTTTCTTGGATTGCACTTGGATGTCTATGACATGGC
Source organism: Craseonycteris thonglongyai (assembly GCA_004027555.1). Taxonomy (NCBI): domain Eukaryota; kingdom Metazoa; phylum Chordata; class Mammalia; order Chiroptera; family Craseonycteridae; genus Craseonycteris; species Craseonycteris thonglongyai. Next base: position 87,509 of record PVKE010000691.1, on the reverse strand, counting down.
ATAGTGGTTCAGGAACGCAGGGAATGTTCTTTCCATAAGAAAGCAGTCCCCCGTCACTACTCTCCAGGTTTCCTCTGGGGACACCCCATGCGTGTGTCATGAAGTGACACTGGTACACTAGGAAGGCAGAATTTCACTGGGTTGATGTCTACTGAATCCCTGGGTGCCAGCAGGAAAGACCAGAGGATGGCCCAGTGCTAGGTGCCCTGTGGTGAGCAACGTAAGTGCGACCACAAGAACGGTTTTCTTTTATTAAAGGTTTTGCTCATGTGTGGGCAGGAGGGGGATGCCATGGACTCCTCCTAAAAAGAACAAAGGCTAGAAGAGACTATGGAATCATCTACCTCTTGCCGTGGAGATAGGGAAACTGAGGGCCCCAAGAGACTCACAGCACAAACATTTTCATACTCTTTAAATGGACCCTAGAAGCGTCTCTTACACTGTGAATCAGTTAGTTCAGGGCAGAGTTGAACATATCCCGAATTTTGACACCTGGTACAATTCTTATCCTCCTCACTCTATGGGAAAAATTGCGTATCAAGACCACTGAGGTCACATCCCACTCAGACACAGCCAGATGTGTGCTGAAGAGGGCTCCTGCTGGCCCCCAGGGGCTGATGGACACGGAGCACATCTCATCCCAACTCCGTGTTGAGTGATGTCACATTAGTAGCTTGGGATCTCCCACAATGGGCATATTTGCAAAACCCACCGAACACCATGGAAGGGGCTTTTCCACCCCGCAGAGCCAGCTGTCAAAGATTTATCAGCACGTTCCTGGCTGCCATCCAGATGTGACAACCAGGAGTAGATGACCTCAGCGTCTTCACCTCATCTAAGGACAGCATTATAATTCTCCATGGTCCATCATAATACTCACTCCCAAATCCATCACAACCCCTTTTATCCTAATCAATGAGCCGGCAAATGTTTGCCTGGACGCACATAACACAATACGCCTGTGAGACAGTTTCATTTCCATGTCACAGTTGGGAAAACTGAGATCCGGAGACGTCAAATGACTTTTTAACTGTGGACTAAAGCCTGTCTCAGGTTGGTGTCCCCCCGAAGCTGGCCCTACGATAAGGGGTCAAGTGCCAGAGGAAGGGAGTGGGGAAGTGAACAGGGACAGGAAGGCAGCCAGAAAGGGAGCCAGATACTGCTGTGAGAACTGGGAGTCAGTCCTGCTGGGCTGCTCTGAGAGACAGCATAGAACATGCCCCTGAGCTACCCAGCAGAGAGGGGAGGGAGCTGGAGCCACTGGTCAAGGCCAAAGGAACACAGGAAAGATGATGACATCGCCCAGTTCTAGCTAGAAAATGGCAGACTGCACTTCAACACTCTTTCCATGACTTTTAAAGAAATGAGCAGTTAATCAAACAAACACTGCACTGAGTGCCAACTATAGGTAAAGCACCATGCTGGTGAACTAAACCTTTGTCCTTAGGTTGACACGTCCAAGGAAAGCACAAGGTATTGTTTTGCCAATTTTGATCAGTGGACTTAATAGAAAAGCCCTTCTAAGTCACTTTGCTCATCCCATGGGAATTAGCCAAATGATCTTCTCCACCCGCTTCTTCTCCTGCCCTCCCCAGTTCAGTGGTGGCTGCGTTGGGCAGGAGTTCTGCAGCCTCAGCCTGTGATTACAGGCTTCAGAGTCTGCCATCCCAGGGATTACCAAGAATGACACACACACACACACACACACCCCCACTCACCCAGCGAGTCTGAAGGCTGTCCCTGTTTACTGTGCTCTGCTTTCGCTGTGCCTCCTGCCCCCTCCCCTCCCCTGGGGAACACACAAGCAGCCCAAATAAATTAAACCACACTCATGGCCTGTGGGAACTTCCCTCCCCTTAAGGATTCATTTAAAATTCTTCTGGAAAGGCAGGAAGGTGTTTAAACAGGGCGGTGTGTCACTGGGATAAACCACTGGGCCATATGAGAAGTGTGATGGGAAGGGATCACTGTCCTGGTTTTACAAACCCAGTTGTAGCGGTTCTTAGCCACTATGACTTGAAGACAGACTGGATGACTTGTTCTAATCAAGTGCACAGCGGGGACCTGCCCAGTTCCTTACTCTCTGGGAGAGGAGGAGATGTGGGCAAGTCCCAGGACTGCTCTTGGATCACCCTGTGGGCATTCCATCCTCTCCGTGGGGGTCCCGGGCAATTGGGTCTGCCTCTACACCCCACCTCCCAGTGAGCACACTTCCTGCCCAAGTATCCTAGAGAGGACTGAAAGCAATAACCAGGCCAAGGGCCCCTGGTGCTTTGGTGCCAGGACCCCTGTCTGGACAGCCCCACAGTCCAGCCCTTGGCAGTCCAGTAAAGATGCCAGGATGTGTGCTCCTGGGCACTTCTCCAGCCAACCCTCTTGGTCATTCTTGGCTCTGGGGCACCAGGAATAATAGACCAGGAAGTCAAAGCAAAACCAGCACATCACCGAAAGGTCCCAGGTAGGCAAGAGTATCCAAGAGTGAGGAGGACTAAGCAATTAAAAATAAGGTGTAGGGCTGCCTACCGCTCCTAACCAACTCCTAAGATAACACACGCTGAAGAGAGAGCCTAAACCCCCAGAGGCCATGCAGAAATGGAGCCCCAGGGGCAGAGGATGCTGCCGGCTGGAGGTTCTGCAGGTGCAGGTATGGCACATGCCTGGCCTACTCAGCCATGTGCAGAAGGCACACCCCCACCTCCCCCGGAGGAGGACATGACTACTGGTCTCCTTTCAGCCAAGCTCCCCAAAGGTGTCCCCCATCATTTAACAGATTTCACCAGCATAAAACTGCGGGCAGGGGAGCACAGATTATATCTAGACTGCGTTCCAAAAGTTGTCAGGTCTCCCCAGTACGACACCTCCGCTCTCCCACCTTCTGAAGGAGGAGAAGAACTCACCTTACTCCCCAAAACAGGGAATCCTGAACTGTACCAACCCAGACTCCCAGGGCCCGGGCAGGCTGCCCACTATGCCTCCATCTCTTCTCCCAGGGTAAGAATTACCCTCTTTTCAGAGCTGCCCCACTTCTCTGAGTTCAGCCATCATCTGAGGTCCTCTTCTACCCCCAGGGGGCTGCAGCAGCTCCCAGGCATGAGCGGGCCAGGCCAGAGGAGAATGCAGAGCGCCTAGACTCCTGGCCCCAGGCCAGGGTCTCTGATCCCAAATGGGAACCTTCCAAGCCACCTCCACACTTAGTCCCTGGGACACGGCACTTGGACACAAGCTAAAAAGAATGAAATCTCCTCAAACAACCCAATATGTCTTAGTCATGAGAAGTTTCTTTAATTCTTCAGCCCGCCTGCTTTAAAAGTTTGCAGTAAGTAAATATGGATCCCTAAGTAAAATAATTCCAACCCCGGATTCCTCATCCAGATGTTCTGAAGAGAAGGCCTCTGGCTCTAGCTCACAGGCAGCTGTTTAAAAGAGTCTTTGTTTCTAATTCTTTCCTCCCATTGTACCAAGATCAATGGTGGCAGGAACCCAGTCCCTTTCCAGGACAAATTATTATTTGTCAGCTCATTGGTTCAAACATGCATTCATCACAGGTAAGGTACTTACTATAAATCGGGTTGGCTCTAGATACCGCCTCTGTCAGCTGGGAGAATGCAGTCTAGGGACCCAAACTCTGGACACCTGAAAATAAAGTGCATGGCAGGATTGGGAAGCTTCGCGTTCAGCTCCGCTTGTCCCTGCGCGCAGAGGAGCTGTGAACAACCCGGGGCCCACAGAGAGCCCCTGGGTAAGACGGAACCCTCAGCCTGCCAGTCAGGCCACAGCGCCTCTCTGCTGCCCCCAGGGCTCTCCCAGCTTTGGAGCTGAATGCAAAGCAAGCGCTGGCAATGCAGACATGGCCGAGGTCCGCCCAAGGCACCTGCCTCTCTGGGGCGCAGAGACGCAAAGGCGAGGTCTCCAACGGCTCAGACACCAGCTCCGGAGGCAGGCGGGGAGACCGCAAACGGGAAGTGCCCCGAGGAACAGGGGCCCCCGCGCACCCTGCGCCCTTCTGAAGGCAGAGGGAGCCCTGCAGGGGAGGCTGAGCCGTCCGTTGGGCGGGGGAGAGGGGACCGGATTGCGCTCGGCACTCCCGGGGGCTTTGGGGGCCTGCCGTCCTGCACCTGCCGCCCGGTCCCACCTCGCCAGGGAGTCCAGGGGACCCCGGGAATAGAGCGGGAGAGAAGGAAGAACCCCGCGGATCAGAGCGGGAAGACGAGCTCGGAGCGACAACTTTCTCCGGCGGGGTGACGGCGGGGCTGGGGCTCGCGCCCACGCGGCCCCTGTGCAGCCCACATCCTCGAGAACCCCCCGCGGCTGCGGGACCAAGGAAGAGACCGGGGGAGCCGAGGACCGAGGGGCTGACCTGGACCAGGCAGGGGACTCTGCGGAAAAACTTTCGGCGGAGGGGTCCGGGGGCGCAGAGGCGAGAGGACTGCCCGGCACCCCGCACCTGGCACCCCGCATCCCGAGCCTGGAGCCTCGCGCCCCATGCCCAGCACCCCGAGCCTTGCCTGTGTGCCAAGCCGCGGAGACCGTGGAGGTGGGGTGCCGCGGCCCGGGGACTGGCAGCACGCGCGTGGGTCAGGTCGGCGGGCCAGGCTCAAACCCAGCGGGGCTGGGCAGGCAGCCGCCGCGCGATTGGGGGGCCGGGCGCCCGCCCTCCTCCCGCCCCTTCCGCCCCTCTCGCCCTCTTGCCCGCCCAGTGCCTTTATCTGCCCTTATGCAGTCCGATCGGCCTCCCTCCCTCTCTGTCTCGAGCTCCCCATCTCTCCCCACACCCCTCTGCCCTGGCCTTTCTTCCTCCCCTCCGCTCCCCTCGCCGCTAAGGGGGCGGAGCTTCTCCCCTCCCTCCCAGACAAAGCTGTGGCTGCGCGTCCCCTCCTTCCCCCGAGTGGGGCTCGGGCCGCTAGCGCCTCTTCCGGGCTGGGGTGGGGTGGGGTGGGGTGGGGGCTGGCTCCCCTCATCCCATTCGCTCTGCCCTCCCCAAGAGGATGGAGTCTTGGCGCAAACCCCTCAGCTTCCCCCCACCCCACCCCACCCGCGCTGTGACAGCCACTCCCTGGGAACAGTCAGGCTGCCCCGCGAAGCCCACTCCCCCGCTCCGGATTTCCCAGGCATTGGATGTAGGATTTTATTTTCCCCCCTAACACCCAGGTTTATTCCAAAAGGTTTTAGCTGAGCAGGGGCTAAGCCAGGCCCCTTTGATTCGCGGGCTGGCAGACGTGACAGTAATGTGAAGGAGGCCGAGTGTCTTTGTCCACCTCTCACCTCCCCCCTCTTATCCAGCGTGGACCTCCAGGGGCTCTCAGTGCACAGGAAGCCCTCCATCAGGGGTGTCCAACCTATTGGCTTCCCTGGGCCACATTGGAAGAATTGCCCTGGCCACACATGCAATATACTAACACTGATAGCTGATGAGCTTTAAAAAGAAACAAACCTCATAATGTTTTTAGAAAGTTTACGAATTTGTGTTGGGCTGCATTCAAAGCTGTCCTGGGCCACGCAGTCCACAGGTTGAACAAGCTTGCCCTAGAGCACCCCAGGTGCGGGGCCCTGAATCTGTTCCCCCACTCATCAGAATTCTCGCCCACATACAAACCCCAACTGTGCAGAATGATTCCTATGCCAAAAGGGGAAGGCACTTAACCGTTAATGGGAAGCCAGCCCCCTAGGATACAGCAAGATCAGCTCATCCCTCCTGGCAGCCAAACGTTCTTCACTAAATTAATTGTTTGGATCTTGGAATGTGTCTCCCTTAGAAACAATGTTGCAAATGGTGATCTGCTTCCCAGGCCAGCCACAAAAGTCTTTTGAACCCAAAACGCAGCTGTAGGGTGGTGCTGAAAACTGTGTCAGCCACCCGGGAACAAGGAGGCCACTTTTTTTACAGGAAAAAGAAAAATCTGGTTCTTGCCCCTTGAGCTCTAAACACAAAGCTCTCCCATTAATTTCCCCCTCCAGCCATTGCACTCTATTAGTTAAGTTTCTTTCCTTTCAGGTAACATGAACACCCTCAGGGGAATGTATTCTGAGGACATGGGGGTTTTCCTATAGCCTCAGGGTCAAAACTACAGGGGAAACTCAGTCAGAGGCAAATCCAGGGCCTGGAGGGCTTCCAATAACCCAAGAAGTCTTCTGTGAGGGGCCAAACTCTTCAATTTCATCATAGACCAGCCTTCTCTGCACCCCAGACACATGACAAAAGATGGCCATCACTTGTGTTACTGGAGCTTGGAGCTCCCCTGTTTAAGGAAGCAGCCACATAGAGATAGAATCCCTGAGTCTCTGTTTTAATCTCCTAGGAGAGCAGTCCGTTGGCCCAGCTTAGGTCAAGTGACTATCCTATGGCCAATCAACTGGGGCCAGGGGTAGGCTTACATTGTCCAAACTAAACTGCCAGGAACTCTGACCCTATGCCCTGCTAAAAGCAAAATCCATTCCTTTCCATTCATGTTCTCCATCTCTGTAAAATAAATTGATTGATTGATTGATACAAGACACCAGAAAACCATCCTCTTCATCAGTTTACCCAAGTAGAAACCACAAGAGTGAAAGGAATAGGCCTTTATCCTTCAAAGCAGTATAGGGACAATACATCTCTAACAAGGATTACATTTTGCAAGTATTAAACTGATACATTAAAGCCCATTCCCTTAAACCCTGTTTCCTTGCAGCCCTGGCAACCCCCTGCCCCCACACCACCCCCTCAACTGGACCAGGAAGCACACAGATAAGCATTACCTAGAACCAGTCCTCCAAAAGAAATATAACACAAACCATGGGTGTAGTTTAAACCTTTCAAGCCCCATCAAGAATAGAAAGAAAAAAAGAAATTTGAAATTCATATTAATTTTCATATTACAATATATTGAATATAAAGCAAAATATCCAAAACATTATTTCAACAGGTAAACAATATAAAGAAGTTATTTTTTACATCCTATTTTTCTACTAAGGCTAAAATCGGGTATGTATTTACACTTCAGCACATCTCAATTTACTTTTTCATCAAAAATATTTGACCTTTATTTAGATTTTATATCATTTCTACTTGAAAAGGTAGATTCAGATACCCAAGCTGTTCCAGACAACTTGCTTAAAAGTTTCCCAATAACTGAATCGAGTATTAATTTTTTTAAGCTATTTTTATTTATTTATTTGTTGTTGTTTTTTTTATTTATTTTTGACAGAGAGAGAGAGAGAGAGATACAGAGACAGAGACAGAGAGAGCACTGAACTGGGGGATCTCCCAGTTCAGCACATGGTTCCACACGGACCGGGGCTGGGATTCGATCCCCGGTCCCCGGCGCTGCAAAGTGAGCGCTTAACCCACTGAGCCATCCCGGCTTCCCCAAGTATTAATTTTTTTTAATTTAAGTTTTCATTAATTAAGATTACATACACTTAAAATTCAGTTTCACTAGTCATATTTCAAGTGCTCAGTTGCTACATGTGGCTAGTGGTTACCATCTTGGGACAGCACAAGTTTAGGGAGCAAAGATGTCACTGATGAGGTCGGAGTTTCAAAACTAACTTCCCTTATCTCTTTAGCAGAACAGTGTGGCAGGAACATCACACAAATCCAGAAAGAACGTGATTTTCTAAATTCTACTATGTCCCCCTATAACTTCTCAAGAGACAGATTTTACCAGTAGGGTTCTACCTTATGCCTGAGGAGAAGCAGGATATGCAAAGAAGAAGTAAGGCCCAAAGCCCACTCTTCTGTTCCTAGGGGGTTCTGGGAGAAGGGGACACAGACAGAAATGCCGCATCTCCCCTGTCTGTGACCTTCGACTAAAGTGAGGAGGTATGCTGAAGGGTTAAGGGGAGTTCCAGAGATAGAAGGGAGGAGATTGCCGCCTGGGCTGCTGACCTAGAGGACAGGGCAGCCTCATTACGGCCAACTAGTAGGTCACCGTGGTTACACAGAGGGGGGCCTGGGTTTAGCTTTCTAGGGTCACCCCAAAATTCCTGTGTGGCATAGACACAGACGCGATCAGGTGTGTTCAGGGTGGTATGGCCGTAGACTGGCATAGACACAATGCAGAAGTTCCCACCTGCTCCCAAGCACCAGGAGCCTCGGAAGGAAACGCAGTTGAGAGCCTGCCTTAGGGTTCCCTCAGAAGCAGAACCTGAGATGTGGATTTGCGTGCATTTCGTTCACTTAAGAGTTGGTCCCAGAAAGCAGGAGAGTGAGACAGGCCAGGAGGAGCTGCTATTAAAGGATGTTCAAAGGGGGCGTCATTCCTTTGGGGACCCTCTAAGGAACTGTAAAATGCGCCTCAGAATTGTCCACCCTAAAGGACGGGGTGGGGGGTGCGTGGGCTGGCACATTTAACTGCTGACTCTCAGCCCCCACTTGTTGAAAATGACTTCCAGGAGACCTTACCTTTTCTTCCCCCCAGCTCTGTAGACATCTTTGGCCTTAAGGAGACATCTGAGGCAGAAAAGCAGAAGCCACAGCCATTGGCACTTGAGGCATGTGGGACAAGTCACGGTGCATGGAGCTGCCCATCCTGGCTGTGCTGGAATGAGAAGCAGGCTGAGGGGATGGGACACAGAACACACAAATCAGAGGCTCCAAGGCCTAGCATGGAGGGGGGCATATTGACCTGAAGGCTAGGTCAGGGCTAACGGGAGGACATGACAGGGATGCAGAGGGAGCACTGGTGTGGGCCAAGGACAGGGAGCACTGTGGGGCTCTGAAGGAATACGGAGCACCCAGACCATGAGGCACCCAAGCTGCAGGTATCAGCAGAGGCCAGTCAGACCTTCAGGAATGGGACCATCACCCCTCAGCATTCCACTTTCAAGGGATGGTCCAGGGCAGGGCCGCTGCAGAGGGGTCTGGGAGGACTCAGAGGCACCTTCATGCCAGCACAAGAGAAGGCAAGCCAGACCTCCTCCCAAAGAGCTGTCTGAAGAGAGCTGGGGAAGGAAGGACGAACTCAGAGGACTATTAGCAAAGGAGATCGGAGGGACTGTTTATATTATTGCGTCAGACACTTTTTTTCTCTCTCTCTTTCTCTCTCTGATATACAGGAGGTAAGAATCTGCAAGGAAGATCTAGTGGGTTATAGAAAAATAAGGAAGCTTAAGGCTTGCCACTGTGATCCCAAAACATCTGGACATGTCTGACACACTAGTGGGGGTGTGCTGGCTAAAAATACACTTGTTTCGGAGGTAAGAAAAGGCCCTCTTGGGGGATAATTTTTAGTCTAAGGAAAGAAGAAACCAAGTTTGGTCCAGGAACAAAGCTTAATTGTCAGAAGGGAGGTGAGATTGTCACTCAGCTCTATCCCCAACCTGGCCCCAGGGCACAGTGTGGGAGATGGGGGTGGGGGGGGGGGTGTTCCTGGGAAGATGAAAGAAGCTCTAAGTTACAACTCAAAGGTCTGTTTCATAAGCCTCAGGGACACTCTGGGGCCCGAGTAGCCATGCTTCGGGGACCTCCTGCTCAGTAACACATAAGGGACCCACACTCCAACACTTAGGTCCCTTATTTCCAAGGCTTGGTATGTTGACATTACCCAGAATGTAGTTGCTGGAAGGCCAAAATGGTCACAATTATTCCCATCTCTGCATACACTTTACAGTTCCTCCCACAACGAGGTGGCAGCTACTTCCACACCTTGAATCTGGGTTGACCTTGTGACTTGCTTTGGCCAATAGAATGGAGCAGAGGTCATACTGTGACTGTTCAGAGCCTGGGCCTCAGGAAGCCTTCCATCCTTCTACTGTCTACTGGGACATGGCCCTGTCGTGTGAATACGCCTGAGCTAGCCTGCTGGGGGATGAGAGAGTACATGGCTCAGAGCCAAGGCCCGGACATGTGAGAGACACCGCCAAGAGCAGTAGAGCCCCGACCCAACCCAGAGCTGACCCCCGACGTGTGAAGGAACCCTGCTGAGTCCAGCCCAAATAGCCAACCCATACAAATACAAGCTCAATAGACAGTGTTCATTTCAGCCACTAAGGTGTGAGCTCGTTTGTTGTATAGCAGTAGCTAAATGCTAAGGAACTTAACAGGAAGCTAACAATGTGAGGTTATGGATGTATTAACTAACCTTACTAGGGTCATCATTTCACAACATGTACAAGAGGGGACCCCCAAAAATCCAAAATTATCTTCTGGAGGGCGGGCCCCTTGTATTACAGGCTTCCCCCACTAGGCGAGTGTCCAAGGAACTGAACTCATCTGAATCAGTGTACCAACTGGCCCTGTGAGAGGCTGCGTTGGGCTTCAGTGAATTTTTTTTTTTTGAGACTCCTTCCGAGCATTTGCCCATTTCATGATGGGTGATTACATGAACAATGTGTGCATGACAACGCACCTGTCCACACCACACTGAGCCTTCAGCGGTTTTTGACCAAAAATGGCATGACCCCCATCTTCCTTTCACCCTCTATATTTACCCCACCTCACCCTGAGCAACGTTTTTTGTTTTGTTTGTTTGTTTCCTCAGATACAAAACATCCTCAAAGGGAAACATTTTGCTGATGTGGAAGAGGTGAAACAAAAAAACGGCAGAAGCACTAAAAGTCTTCAAAATTGATGAATTCAAAAACTGTTTTGAGCAGTAGAAAAAGTGTTTCAATAGGTGTATTATATCAAATGGAGAGTACTTTCAAGGTAAATGAAGTTTAAACATGTAAGAATAAATACAAACACACAATTTTTTTATAAATAGATTCTGGGTTTATTTGGGGGCCCCTCTCCTATGTGTATCAAATCATCACGTCATATGCCTTAAACTTACATAATGTTATGTGTCAACTATGTTTCAATAAAGCTGGAATAAAAAGAAGCACAAAAAATAAAAGCCTTCAATACAAAGGGAAAAAACAAAACAAAACAACAAAACCTAACAGGATAAAGTGCCCGGGCTGACCTGATCAGCGTATTGGTGGACAGAAGATTAGAGTTCCTTGTTTATGAGCTTCTGAGAGATGTCTCTAGGAAACACCCCCCCCTCCCCCCACACAGAGCACACACATAAAACCCACTTTCCAAAGCAACACAGAGATATTTTCAAGCGACTCAAGTCTCAGTACCCTGGTGAAATTTATATTTATGGCTATTAATGTGACCCCATTTGTTTTCATAAAATAGAGAGACTTAGGAAAATTTGAGTAACAAATATTTTGTCATTGAACTCCACCAGTTTATCTTTCATGGGGAAGGACTATCTTAATTAAAAGAGTCCACTCTACCCAGCACTAAAAAGTTTCCACAGCATCTAAAATATTTATGTGGGGCAGTGTCTGGATTCCTCCTTGGCGATGGGAGCGTGGATTAAAGCTTTCCACGGTACCTAAGTAAGCTCAGGTGTGTGAGTCTCAGGCCCCAGATAAGAGGCCCATTTTATTAGGTTCGTCCTGCTTCAGTTAAAGCATAGGCAGGGAACAGTAAAAGAAAAAAAGGAGAGCAAAGAATCCAAAATCATGGCCTTGACTCATTCATTTCTAGCAAATTCATCTCTTCACAAAAAGTATTTTGTAGAGAGCCTTCAGGCCAAACTTTCTGGGCAGCTATCCCTCTAAACAAAGTGCTTATAAACAGAATTTGGTAACTGAGCTGTGTTTCAAATTAGATGGGAGATTTCATTTAATTTTTCTAGGAATCTAGTCAAGTTTCCTTAACCCCAAGGTTACATTCCATTGAAGCGCCCCTTCCATTTCTGGATGTATTGAAATACTAATTACTTGGTGTGAAAATGTTACACTGTCACAATACAAATTGAGCGCACATTCAAAACTATATTGATAGATAGCTATTTACTAAACATCTAGGGTGTGCAAGGTGCCATGCTAGGCATAGTACAAGATAAGAAAAATAAGAATCGTAGAGCCACAAAAAGTATCAAGCAGCATCTCATCCAACAATGTAATTTGATGCACTCAGAAATTGAGACTTAGAGAAATCAACTCACTACATTATTTGGTTACAAGAAACAGAAGCCATTTGAGTCAGCCCAAGTAAATAGAGCTTGATTTTGAAAGAATCAGGAATTTCTTGAAGATGAGCTAGAGTGTGACCTATAGAATTCATTCTTTCTCTCTCTCTTCCGTCCCTCTCTTCCTCCTTGCTCTAACTTCTGCCCAAAGGGCAGACTTGACCTCAAAGTCTAAATGAGCTTGAAGAGCCTGCATCCACCATCAACTTACTCAACCTCGGGACGCCATCGGCTGTGCCTAGCAGGAGGGTGCGGTCAGGATGTGAGATCTGCCTGTGTCTCAGAAAGAGGATGGTGGGCAGAGGGGCACAGTGTTTGGAGCCTCTACTGGGTGGTCATATGTTCTGCTCATCTTCCCCCTGTTGACCCTTAAACCTCTGGCAGCCCAGGTTCATGGCCAAGGGTGAGAGCTCCTCTCCATGGGCCCCTGGCCCCTGGGAATTGTTAAGACACCCCAGATGGTGGGTTCCCTAAATGTGCACGCTTGCTCATACCTCCATGTGCCCAGGCACTTCTCTCCTGGGATGCCCTTACCTCCCATCTCCTCTGAACTATTTTCCCCATGATGAGGCAAGGATGGCATGGGGAACCTTTACCCACTGATGTAATAACCTTCATCACTGCCCTCTACCCTTCTGCCTCCCCACTTAAACACCCAATCTAGTAAAAAATCCATTCAAACATAGCATCTGGTGCATCACGTAAGCTCCCTCATCCAACTAGAGCTGGACCTAAAGCCCTTCCCGTGTTCTGGAGGTGCTCTTCATGCCTGTCACCATCCCCCACCCCCACCCCCATAACTCAACTCTAGTGCCACTTCTCCTGGGGAGCCCTCCTCCCTCAGCCACCCCATCCCTTCCTCAGTGCTCTCACAGCTCTGGTTCAGAATACGCCTACCCTGAGTGCATCCTCAGGTCGACCAGCCTGAGTGCCAGGACTGCTGGCCCCCAGCCAGCCTGCTAGCCTCAGCTAAAACCCGAAAGCAAAGGGGGATCTGAGGCTGGCTGGCGTATGGCCTGGGGTACAGAGGAGAAAGGCTATTGCTTCTTTGCCATCTCTGCAGGGCTGGGCACTGGAGGCAGTGGGAGCATCACCTTGAAATCCTTGGATGAGAGTACAATGCTCACCCACTCTGGGCAAAGCCAGAGGTCAGCAGAAGCTGGCCTTGGGCCCTGCCTTCGTTCCCTGTCTTGCCCTCCAGCCCCACATCTTCGTTTTCTCTTTCACAGGTACATGGAAGGCTGTCACCCACTGATGCATTCAACAAACACTGAGCGAGCATGGACCACACCAGAGCACTTTGTCTAGCACACACTTGACAAAACCCTGCCAAGTCATTATAGTGTAATGAAAGAAGTACGGTAAGTGTTAATATGTATTACTGTGGTTAGTTAATATGCTTAAGTATTCACACACACACATACACACACACACCTGTGAATTGTTCACAGCCTCCAATGAGCCAGAGAGAGACCTCTTGCTAACCCTTCAGAAAGACTTTGTCTTGGATAAATAAAAACTGGGACCAAGGGTTTTCTCATGAATTCAATAACTTAGTTTTCAAAACATTACCAATTAACAATAATTCAAGGGAAATTTATAAGCACACAAGAAAAATTTCTAAGACAAAGGAAAGAAGAAACATATCAGCCGCCAGGGCTCAGGAAAGAAGTGAAAGAGAAAAAGAAAACCATCACAGAAATGAGAGACCCACAAGGCTAGTGAAAATTCAGCTAAGGACGTGGAAGACAGGATGAGGTGTATAAGGCAGGAGGTGACATTGGGGTTGAGTCTAAGAGAGTGAGCAGGAGTCCTTAGATGGAGAAGGACGTTCCAGGTAGACCTATAGCAAGTTCAAAGACATGAAAAGCTGGGCTGATCAGAGAACAGTGTGTGGTCCAGTGTGGCTGGAACAGAAGGTGGGAGGTGAGAGGTGTTTTATGTTCCACTTCTGCAGCCAAAAAACCAAACTCACAAGGAGTCGAGGTCCCTGGTTCCTGTGGTGTTTCAGGAACACAGCTGTCCTGCCCCTCCCTACGCGTGGACATTGTCCAAACTGCAGGGCTGGCGCGGGAGCCATCATGAAGATGCAGCCCAGCTGAGGGGAGCCAGCTGGGGGAAGTTTCTTGGAGGACAGACATGCTTCCTGGGCCAACAAGCTCTGGAAGGAGCCAAGGAAGGGAGGACAGGGCAGCCCAGCCAGCAGGACGGGTCCATCGGCCTCTTCCAGGAGACATGAGTCGTTGACCCTCCACCCAGAGCTGGCCAAATCTCTGCTGTTGCAAAGCCAGTCTTTGAGGCTGTCACCACTTTGAGACTTTGGACACCCCTCCTTCCTGGCCCGGGCCCACCACACCCTCTGCATGCACAGAGATGAAAGTTCAGAATGTTCTCTCCCACACTCTACCTAATCATTTTGCTCTGCAGAGTTCCCCAGCCCAGCACGCAGCTCTGCCTGCCTGCTGTGCCCCTGATTGGGAACAGGCCTCGTCCCGGACTTCCAACAATCTTAACTGCTTCCTCCCCAGTCCCAGGCCACCAGGGAAGGGTGCAGAGGAGGCTCCTGAGGTAGCCAAGTGACTGGACAGAGAATGTGACCTCTAACATCCAGCCAACTGGCTCTTGTTCTGATGAAAATAGTGCCAGGCAAGGAGGAAAGGGGGTTGTGGGGAGAGGCCAGCCCTGTCTTATATTGTAGGCCATGGTAAGTTCGGAGTTTCATTCACATTGCAATGGGATGGCCCTGAATAATGAATGTATTACAGCAATTCGCCCTTATGCTCTTGTGGGAGAGGCTGGAAGGTAACATCTGGATGAAGACTGCCAGGGATAAGGAAAAAGTCACAAAGCACAGGAAATGATGACGACACCTACAGAAGACTCTTGTCTCTGTGCTCAGTGGTAAACCTGGATCAGCCAGTACAGACTGAAGAGAAAAGCTGGACGCAAAGTAGGGGACAGCGAGGATGAATAGGACCCTGCACAGACATGCCGGAACCCACAAGGGCAAACGGGAACTTGCATCTGTCTTTCCCAGACGCTGAGGCACTAACCTCAGAGCTGCACGGGCAGGGACTCCAGCATGACAAGGAGGAGCTCGTGACCACCTGGCAGAGCAGGGACAGGGACAGGGACGGGCGCAGCTGTGGTGGCACCTGGGCCCTGCACCCATCTTCCAAAAGTAACATCTGCTGCTGCTGGTGTCTCTTTCCAGATCTTGCACAAGTTTCTCTTGCAGCCAGTCCTGATCTGGGGCCTGTGCAGTGAAGGGAATTCTAGGAAATGTAACTCCTGCTTAGCCTAGTCAACACAGTACAAGACAAACAGAAACCTGGGTATAGCATCAGTTGAGAGATCTATCTATCTATCTATCTATCTATCTATCTATCTATCTATCTATCTATCTATCTACCTACCTACCTATCTATCATCTATCTTTCTATCTATCTATCTATCTATCTATCTATCTATCATTTATCATGCATTTATTTATTTTTATTTTGAGGAGATATTTTTAAATTCAGTTTTGTTTAATATTCCAAATGCACTTGTATAAACTTAGCGTTGTTCCCAAACACTGTTGTGAAAAATTATATTTGTATGAGTGATGGCCTAGGATTTCTGTGGTCTCAATTTTTATGGCATTCCTTCTTCACTTGATAAGTGCATCTGCCTTTCATTTATCATTTTGAGATCTATACACTTAAACACTTAATGACTATATCCTTAGAAGTGCTTTGCTTGCTCTTATAAAAATTACCACTGAGATGCTATTGAAGGCTTTTAAACTGGGAAAAGATGTGATCTGATTTAGATTTAAAATACCACATAGGGGAAGCTGGGATGGCTCAGTGGGTTAAGCGCTCACTGCAGCCCTGGAGAACGAGGATCGAATCCTGGCCCTAGCCCAGGTGGATCCATATGCTGAACTGGGGAGTACCCCCAGTTTGGTTCTTGCCGAGGCCTATGCGGAAGGCTCCCGGCCCAGTTCCTGCCCTGTGCAGCCCTGTGCCCACCTGTGGAGTGTAACTGTATGGAAAACTAATACTGTCAACTATGGAGACTGCTCTGGGCCCTCCCCTTTCTCTCTGTCTGTCTCTTTCTCTGTCAAAAAACAATGAAAAATAAAATAAAATACCACATAAACACTGGCTTCTATTTAGAGAATGGATCAGCGGGGATAAGATTAAACTATGTAAGGCAGCTAAGCAGTTATTATGGCAGGAACAAAATGGTCATCACTTAGACTACAGAGGTGTATTGGTCAGCTATTGTCACTCTATTACTGTGCAACAAACAGCCCTCACTGGAAACACATCACTGGTGGGGACAATTGGGACAGCTCTGCTTCATGCTGCAGGACTGAAGCTCTGCTCTGCATTTTCTCATCTTCCAGAGACCAGTGGGCTAGCCAGGGCATGTTCTTCTCAGGCACGAGAGAGCAAAATCTCCCCACACCACCACATCTATGAAACATCCCATTGGCCAAAGTAAGTCACATGACTGAGCCCAAAGTCGAGGCATTGGGAAATACACTCTACCCCTAGTGGGAAGAACTAGAGTCATATGTCAAAGGGTGTAGACATTGGGCGGGTGAAGAATTGAGAAAAGCAATACAATCACTTTCAGTGTCACCAGTAATAACAGCAGGTCTGCAGAGAAGAGGATAGATTGAGACGGCTGTGAGGCCAGATGCAAAGGGTTAGAGGAGTCACAAGTAAGTGCAATGGGCTGGACAGGAGGGATAGTTCATGGAGAGGGAAAGTGAGGCCTCCAGTTTGAGTGGCATCCTGTGATGATGTCAAGGAAGCAGTTGGCTCTAAGGTCTAGAACTTGGACACAAGGTCGGGTTAAAGGTTTAGAATGGCTAGTCATCAGCTTATCAAATGCTTTGTAAAGTATTTGCTTGTGGCTATAACCTGTGACACCATGAGAGATCTGTCCTCTGTTCTCCAACCCCACACTCTGACACATCCCCCGGAATACATCAGACCCCATGTGACTAAGCCCAAGGGGCACCATACTGCTAAATGAGAGAACAAGTCTCACTCAGGTTCATAGACTAAAAGAAAGAGTTAAACTCTGCATCTGGCTGGAAAAGAGATTTTTATTATTGTTTATTTGTTTGTTTTGGGGAAGTTGTTTGGAGAAATTTGAGGGTTCTAACTTCCCCATTTGTCCCTAGGAAGGGGCACCTGTGAAGTTCAGTGATAACTGTGGGTGGGTGTCAGAGTTTGAGTTCCCTCAAATGAATACCCTCAGACACAGACTCAAGTGTGAAGTATAATACCTAGCTGGGAGGTAGGGAGTCTGAACGTGAAGAACACTAACATGCGGCATGTGGAGCAGTTTACCACTGCGGGCGACTGGGGCTCATTCCTGATGGGGATTCGGGGAGAGTGTGTAGATTTCAAGTTAAGGGAAGGTGAAGAAAAGAGGAAACAATGGTGAACAATGCACCTTTTCTTTTTTTTTTTTTAAAGATTTATTTTATTGATTTTTGACAGAGAGAAACAGAGACAGAGAGAGACAGAGAGAAGGGGGAGGGCCCAGAGCAGTCTCCATAGTTGACATTAGTTTTCCATATAGTCTCACTCCACAGGCAGGCACAGGGCTGCGCAGGGCAGGAACTGGGCCGGGAGCCTCCCACATAGGTCCTGGCAAGAACTGAACTGGGGGCACACCCCAGTTCAGCATGTGGATCCGCATGGGCCGAGACTCGATCCTCGATCCCCAGGGCTTCAAAGTGAGCACTTAACCCACTGAGCCATCCCAGCTTTCCCAATGCACCTTTTCAAAAAGCACATTGTTAAAGCTAACAGGATACAAAACACTGTGATATTCTGTAGTATAAATACTCAGTAAGCATTTATAAATAGAAGTGGGCTGGCCAGACATCTCATTTTAAATGGGACAGAAAACAACAGTATTGTCCCATTTCAAATGGGACGTCTGGTCAGCCTACTGACACCTTGAATTTAGCCCAGTGAGGCTAGGCTGAGCAGACATAGCGTTGGAAACGGGACGGTGCTGTTGTCTTCTGTCCCATTAAAACGGGATGTCTGGGCAGCCCACTAAGTGCATCGAGCCCCTAGGCTGTGTTCCAGAGTATGCTGGATGAGATGACAGTAACTGCAGGCGCTCCAAGAGCAAGTGCCTACGCTTCATGAATACAGAGCTGGCTGTCTTCACAAAGAGCCAAAGGAGCCCAGTGTCCTTGACCACATGTGCAGAAACAGGATCAACTGTAGTGGGCAGCCAGATTTCGATTTTTTGGTTTTTTGGGTTTTTTTTTTATTTTATTTTTTTGAAGATTTATTTTTATTGTTTTTGACAGAGTGTGTGAGAGAGAGACAGACAGAGAGAAGGGGGAGGGCCCAGAACAATCTCCACAGTTGCACATCATTGGTTTTTCCACATAGTTTCATTCCACAGGTGGGCGGGGCTGCACAGGGCAGGAACTGGGCCGGGGTCTCGCCCCGGTGAGAACTGAACTGGGGGCACTCCCCAGTTCAGCATATGGGTCCACACGGGCCGGGGCCGGGACTCGATCCTTGGTCCCGGGGCTGCAAAGTGAACATTTAATTCACTGAGCCATCCCAGCTTCCCTGGCTTTTTTTAAAGATTTATTTTTATTGTTTTTGACAGAGAGAGACAGAGGCAGGGGGTTTGGGGGTCCCAAAGCCGTCTTCATAGTTGCACATCATTTGTTTTTTGATATAGTTTCATTCCATAGGTGGGTACGGGGCTCCACAGGGACAGGGCCCAGGGCCTCCCTCATGGGAGCTGGGGGCTTCCCAGAGGGGAAGCACACCTAGGGCGGGAGCCAAACCAGGGTCCTCCCATGTGGGAAGCATGCCCCAAACTGGGCGCACATCTCAGTTCAGCATACGCGGTTCCACATGGGCCAGGGCTGGGATTCGATCCTCAGACCCCAGGACCACAAAGTGAGCGCTCAACCCACTGAACCAACCTGGCATTGTCTAAGAATTTTTTAACCTTCTTGGAACCATGACTCTTTTTATCATGGCTTCCTGATTCTAGAAGCAAATCTGAAGAGCCCTGGGCCTAGCCTCCAAACCCACCTTCTTTCTTTCCCACATCATCATCTCCGGTCCTCATCTCCTCATAACCCACATATACCCTGAGCCCGGCATAACCACCACCCCATGCAGGCCGCTACTGCTGGTGGCTATAATAAAATAACATAGTGTTTTAAAATAAAATGACAGCCTGAGAAAAACCAATAACTATAAGGAAAAGAATAGCAGGCATGGATTTGCCTTACTGTTGTGCTAAGGATAGATTAGTGGAACAACCAATCATAAAAATGAATTCCAGAAGCATTAAACAGTTAGATGTGAAAAATTAAATAAAAGTCGAGAGAGAAATCTTGGACTTTGTGTACAACTGGGATGGGGAGATTATCTTAACCAAAACAGGAAACACACTTGCTCTGCAGACACAAATACTTAACTATATAAACACTACTAAGGGCTCTTTACAAATTATAAATATTTAACTACCAATATGTATTGCAAATTTTTTTCCCCAATTTTATTTGTCTATTGACTTTGTTTCTGGTATTTCTTGCCAAACAATAATAAGACCAATAAACATGGGGAAAATTTTTGTAATACAGATGAAGAGTTAAATACCTATAATACACAAGGAACTCACACAAAATAAAAGATAAGCCACCTCAAAGAAAGATGTGCAAAGAATATAAGCCAACAATTCATAGAAGGGCAAATCAAAATGACTGAGAAGCATAAAAAAGCCGCCCAAACGTATTAGTGGTCAAGAAAAGGCAAGTTAAAGTACAAGAGATATCATGTTATATTTATTAGACTGACAAAAATTAAAAGGAAGACAATATCATTGCTGGCAGAAATGTAGGGCTGAGGAAAGACGTAAGGTATGCTCATACTTTGGTTGGAAATAGAACTATTTCAGCTTTTGGAAAGCAATCTGGTAACATCCCTTAAAGTTTAGAATCCATATACCCTAGCTCAACACTCCCACTGCTGGGAATATATTTTATCATCTGTTAAAAACATATGCACAAAAATTTTTACTGTAGCTATGTGATGGTTAAAAATGGAAAATACCAATATCCCTCAACTTTAAATAAGCTATGGTGAACCCTCAGCAAAAAAAAAAAAAAAAAAAAAAGAAAGAAAAAAAGTTAGACTGATGCTGGCTAACTGGTAGAGATTTCCACAAGATATTTTTGAAAGAATGGTGCAAGATGCATAAGAGTGTGTATAAGGTCATCCATTTGTGTGTGTGTGTGTGTGTGTGTGTGTAGCAAAGAATGACAAAACATAAATGAATATATATTAATACTTGTGGTGTTCATGAATATATTTGTATGGAGGTAGATAGATGAGAGGGGGGAGGGATAGAGAGAGGAGGGATAGAGAGAGATTTATATGGTTATATGAATGTGGAGAAATGTATGAATGACACAAAGCAGGTAGCTAACATAATTAGAACAATGCAACACGATAGAGAAAAGAAGAATGGCAGCAAGAAGCAAGCAAACAGAGAAGATGGAAAGAAAGCCCACACTAAAAAGAAATTGGTGTGTATAAGATCTTGTTTATGTTGAATTAATTGTATTTCAATGCACAAAAATCAGGAAAAAAGGTAGAACTGTGTCTTCCCCTTCGCAGTAATGCTGATTCTATATTGCAAAGTGAAAGAAGCAAGCTGCAGAGTGGCGTACATGACTATTCTATTTCAATAAAAACAAATAGGCAAGGGGATGCCAGGGATGGCTCAGTGAGTTAAGCACAAGGATCGGTGGTGGTGGTTGGGGGGTGACCCTAGCTTGGTTCTTGCTGGGCTGAGCTTCCCTTGGAGAAGTTCCCTGGTTTGGCCCCCAGCTCTCAGGGGTGTGCCTCCCATGCAGGAGGCCCCCGCTGGTTCCTACCCTGTGTGGGGAGGCAGGGGGTGGCACCTGTGTGGAATGAAACCATGTTGAAAACCAATGATGTGCAACTATGGAGACTGCTCTGGGCCCTCCCCCTTCTCTCTGTCTCTCTGTGTCTCTGTGTCTCTGTCAAAAACAATAAAGTAAACCTTAAAAAATATATATAGCCCTGCCATACTTTAAAAACAAACAAACAAGCAAAAGCAAGCATGACCCTTGTGTGTGTGTATTTATGATTGTGTAAGTTTGTTGAACAAGGAGAACGCTGTGAAAGGATACTGCAGATGGGTAACTAACAATGTTACTGCATGGTGGGGTGGGGCTAGGGGGATAGTTTTCACATCTCTGTATTGATTGCATTATTTCACTTGTCATAATAAGCACATATTACTTTGATACTTTCAAACATGAATAGAGGGTGAAAAACTCTAAAGTGATAATGGGTTTCTTTTTCCTTATTTCCTCCCTGAATATCTGGCTTTGAGTGGGCCCAGTGCCCCACACCCCACCTGCCACCCTGTCCTTGCCCACCTCACCTGTGTATAAACATCTGAGTCCCCTTTGTGGAGAGAGCTGAGGTTGACCTCCCACAACAGTCCTGGGTGGTGGTTGAATCCAGGGACTGTGTCTGGTTGTCTGTGAGGCTCTTGAAAAACCCGGGCCATTTAGGGATTTGGCTGGTCTCAAGCTCACCGAGGAAAGAGTTGGGAACTACAACTCCACAGATGGACACACCCAAGTCTCAGCTCTGGCCTGGCCAATTCTTCCAGTTAAAGCACATACACTATGATGGTTGCTCTCTGCTCTATAGAAATAACTGTGTGTGTCTACAAGGCCTGGTGAGGAACTGAGGAGAAATGGAACCTAGCTTGTTGAGGCTCATTATCTTAACCTCTACAATCATTTCTAACCCTCGGGATGAGTATTACCTCCATTTTATAGAGGAAAACAGAGGACTAGAGTTAAAGTAACATGCTGAAGCCAATCTATCTGGTCAATTGTTAGGTTGAAGCATAGGAATTGCTAGTCTAATTTTAGATTGTTTTTGATCTACAAAACCTCTAAGTTGGGGCATAGTTTTGGCTGCTACAAGAAAGACCCAAGTGATAATGATTTAAACAAGTATATTTCTATCTCACATCAAAGTTTGGGCTGCACTCTGTCACTAGGAGTTCAGGCTCCTTCTTTGATATTTTCCTGCCCTACCAAGTGTTGCCTTTGTCTAAATGGAGCAAGTCAGTTGCATCGCCACCTCTGCTTTCCAGCAATGAGGACGGGAGGGAGAAGAAAGGGCAAGCACGAGGGTGAATGTCTGCCCTTTCAGAACACAACCCAGAAGTTGTAATTTCAGCCTTGTTTACAGCTCATTGGCCAGAGCCTGGTCACATGATCACACTCAGCTGCAAGCAAAGCTGGGAAGTGTAGTCTTGTGTCCTTCTGAAATTCCATGACCATGGAGGGAGCACACATTCTGGGGGACAATGGGTAGTCTCAGCTACAGTGGGAAGAGGGCTTTACAAGGTCTGAGTGTGGATTTGTCTACCTGTAAAGCTCATCATCTGACCACTGAACCACAGTAAAAGTGGTTAGGATCAGGTGAAATTTTTATTTTTCTAATAGTCTTTTTGGGCCAGCAGCTCATTCTTAGTTCTCTTTGGGTCCTCCTTCCTGCTTCAAACTCATTCCCACAATTTTCTCAAGGCCACAATGGATCACTTGCTGCCCAAGAGGTAAAAGGTAAAATAAATGGTACCTGTATGTGTATGTACACACATACAACACTCTGGCACCTTGAGTTCCCCAAAACAGTTGCCTCGTAGGTGATAGAAATTGGAATTTTGAGGCTCAGCATCTCTGTAGTGTTTGGGAGATTGGGGTTCTAACAAAAGAACTTTTGTTGTCCCTGTGCCCAGGCACGAGTTGGAGGGCTGCTCTGGTGTATGTTTGGGGGAGCAGTGTGGGGGTGGTCCCGAAATAGACTCTGGGCACAATTCAGGAGCAAATGTCTAAATCCCAACATCTGAGAGTCATTCCCCACTGTGGAATGTCATCGAAGACTTCATTCAACAAGCTATGTCATTTATTACGCAAAACCTTCCTATATGGGACAAAAGGTGGCAAATACATATATGGTAACTTTAGCACTTTCATATTTTTATTGAGATATATTTGGCTACAACTGTTATTTTAATACCAAGTATAATTTGAGGAAGTACAGTGTTTTACATCAGCATTAGAAGAGAACAGGAACTTTCCCATTTCTTAAACTGTTAATATTACTAAATATTTATAATTTTCATGTTCTTTGAAAAAAATTTATAGATCAGGGGAGATAAAAAACAAACTGGAATTACCTTCTGAAGGGTGGGCCCTTTGTATAAGGTCAGGGGAGATAAAAAACAAACTGGAATTACCTTCTGAAGGGTGGGCCCTTTGTATAAGGTGACCACATTTTAACATTGGTAAAGCGGGACACCATTGACTGGGGGGGAGGGGCTTCTTGATTAAAAATTTGGTCTACGGTATCTCCCACCGTTCCCTAGCTTGTCGTGCATTCTTTCCAAAAATCGGGACTCTTTTAAAACACCACGGGACACGGGACAAATTGTTAAAAATCAGGACTGTCCCACCAAAAGCGGGACGTCTGGTCACCTTACCCTTGTAGCACAGGCTTCCTCTGTTAGGTGTTCTAGGAACCCATCTGCATCTGTGTACAAGCTGGTGTTGTGAGAGGCTGCTGCATTTGGCTTCATTAAAAAATTTTTGGATATTTTTTCAAGACGTTTGCCCATTTCATGACGGGTGATTTACATGAACAACGTGAGGCATGACAACACACCTGCCCATATCCAGGTGAATGTTCAGCAGTTTTTGACCAAAAATGGCATGTTCTCCGTGCCCTGCCCTCCTTATTCACCAGATCCTACCCTGAGTGACTTTTTTTGTTTCCTTGGATGAAATAAAGTACTCAGAAACATTTTGCTGATGTGGAAGAGGTGAAACACAAAATGGCATAAGCACTAGAAGCATCAAAATTGACGAGTTCAAAAAATGCTTTGAACCGTGGAAAAAGCATCTTCATAGATGTACTGCATCAAATGGAGAGTACTTTGAAGGTGAATAAAGTTTAAACATGTAATACACAATTTTTAATAAATAAATTCTGGAATTTTTGGGTCCCCCCTCTTGAGTAATTTGTATTTGATGTAGTTAGAAAATACAGGAAAAAACAAAAACCAAAAAAACCTGTAACCCTACTTTCCAAATATAATAAGCAAAGGTTTAGAGTACATTTTCATTACTTTCTTTTAAGCACACATTCACAGAAATATGAAGTTATTTGTAATACAATCAAAATGTTAGAATATCTATGATGAATTATTGCTGAATAAACAAGAGTCTGGTAAATGGATGCAGATGAAATGAAACTGAAGGAAGTCTAAGGAGAGGCCAACTCAAAGGAAGGCCTAAAGGATTTTAATTTCAGCTTAGGAGCTTTGGGAGGAAAGTATTCAACCAAATCTACAGTAAATCCTACTGTTGAACAAGCACAGCCTTTCTTCTTTATATAAGTTAAAAAAATAAAAATTATACAATTCTAAGCTCAAAGTTCTTTTTCTTCAGTTCTAGAAATTTCACTGCACAACCAGAGTTGCTGCTGGGAATTCTGAATTGGTCCCAGCTCTTCAGAATTTGTCCTGTTCCTTCTCTCTGGAAACAGAATAATCTTTGTCTTTGTTCATCTTAAAGGTTACTACCCAGCATTAAAGATGGATGAAGCCATTTTAGATATGCAGCGACATGAAACAATCTCATAACATGATGGTACATACACTGTGCGAATCCTTTCCCATAATGTTCAAAACATGGAAAACCACAACTAAATAGTAAATTGCTTAGGGATGAGTACATATGGCAAACTTGTGAAGCAAAGTAAGAAAAGGAGAAATCCAAAGTTCAGGTAGTGGTTCTCTTGCTGAGAGATGGGAAGGCACCAGGTCCATGAGTGGGGGAGGGGCGAGGGGCTGAGGTATTGGTAACGTGGGTGGGTACACAAGTATTCTTCATTAAAAAAATTAGTTTACACATACTTTTTCAGTTTATACAGTGAACATAAACATTTCACTTTGTGATTGGTTGTCCAGTAAATGGCTTACAGGGTCAGGATACTGGGAACAGGAGGCAGCAGGTTGTACATCCTATGGGAGTAGCTATGGTGGTCACTCGTAGCCCAAACTGCCATAGACAATCAGGGATGGAGATGGGAATGGGGGAGCTCTAAGTACATGTAAGCACTTCTAGATTCACCCTCATACTGCACCAGGGAGCCCAAGGCACTCTCAGGTATGGCTCTGAACTTTTGGAATCCACACCTCAGCATTTCTTGCCAGTCTACTAAATGCTCAGTGTGAAGTGACACAGGTTGCTCTCCAAGCCTTTGATTTCACTGTGGAGAGGCAGGCTTTCTGGTCATTAGTCCCTAAAAGGTCTCCAACATCCAGATATTGCTGACCTAATAAGACTCATAGTTTCACCCGAGTCTAGCATGAGTGCATCTTCTGAGCTCTCACTGCCCCCTTTGACAGCCTCCCAAGGAGCCCCCCATGGTTCATCAAGTACCCAACAGTAATATCTGTGAACCTAACTGAATTTCTTAATAGTCGATTTCTCACTCCTAGGTGATGACTTTTAATTAATGATGGGTTTCTTACAAGACCAGACAAAAAGGAGACACATGAACAGCAGAACTGTGTTCAGGAGAGCTTTTATTTGTACCGAACAGTTTTAAAAATACAGAATAAAATAGCTTTATCTCTACTATTATTCACAACATCTGGTCCAAATATTACATATTTTTAAAATACTTAAATGTTTAATGAAGCCATGTTAGAAAAACAATATGAAAATTCTTTTTAAAAACTCCATAAAAGAATTACACCCAAATACCCTCAGTATGCAAAATAAAAATAACAAAATCCCAGAAAGGTACATAGCCAAAGTCAGTCACAAAAACTCAAGGAAAATATAGGCATCCCCACTGTTTTAAGTCAGAAATTTTATTAATATGTCAAACAAAGGTTGTTATGAACAAAAAAATGGTATTACTTTGAACTGTCAGTATGATGGCCACGCTGGTAAGGGCGTGCTAAGTGCCAGGACACACACAGGAATTCTAAGGATGCTGGAAGTTACTTATGCAGTGATGACGAGGCAGTCGAGAACAATCTAGGAGGACAGGAATGTGTGTGAGGCTGCTGAAAAGGGATTCCCAGTGCTAACATGCTTTCTGGGTCCATGGACGGAAATTGAACACTGGCAAAAATGGGCAGTCTTCTTGCACTACTTAGGTTGTGGCTGTAGGAGGGGTGGTAGATGGGAGATGTCCTGTTCTCCATGTCCAAATTGTAAAGGGACAGAGCATAGCACATGCAACATGTGAAACTCTAGGCTCTTCTCTAAGCCAAGGGGCAGCTGCTCCCTGGAGAACTGGGCCCTGCCAGTGCTCAAGCATGCACAGCGTCCAGGGGGCGTGGCTGGGTGTGAACACGGGATCTGGCAGTAGCCACAACTGGCTCCATGTCTGCAGCTGCATGCACACCCCATGGACAACAGCCTGCAGGAAGCTGCCTCTCCTTGTGCCAGACAGGCCCTGGAACGAGGCTTCCTTCACAGCTCCTTATTCACCTTCCATTCTTATGGCATTGACATTAAGGAAGATTATAGTTGCCAACTTCAAGTTGCTAGTACCAATATTTCAGCAGGGACATGAATTAAAGAAGTAACAACTTAGCTTATGGTCATAAAATACACACATGGGTAAATAAAGTATACACACATACTAGAGATTCATCAATGGAGAAATTCTATCATCACATGACATTGTCATGAAAATTATATCATTTCCTCCCTGGAAAACTGTGACTATTATCCTGGGCAGAAATGTTATTTTACTATATGGAAATACTGCAAAATTCATGCATAAACCAAGTTGCCATCATGAAAGTCAGTATTCTACAGTATAAAGCAAATCTTGTGTGTGAATTTGTTATGGAAACGGGAAACCATTAGGACCCATGAAGCTTCATTCTAGCTGACCTGGTTAAGCCACTTTTCTTGCCTTGACCCATAAGAAACTTACTAAAAGTTAGTATTTGGAACCCTCTTAAGATTCTGTACCAATGAATGAAGTTTAACTCCCTAGTGAGGATGAGAATGAAAATTGCTTATAAAGACTGGAGCTACTTCCCATCATGTGAAACATGTTAGATATTTTATCAAGACCAGTGGTGGGGGTCTTCCCCCTCCCACACACACTGTGATAATGGCTGCACCTACTGACCTTATGAACACTTGCGATTTACCCTATCAGAATGGATCACATAAATATAAAGGTGGTAGGTAGGTGGTCACTGTGGAAATGGGAGACTGAATGTCCTGCTCAAGGACATTACATACAATATTGTAAAACATTCTATTGGCCATACAAAGCATGGTGGATGTGCAGTCCCAGCAACATAAACCAACAGTTATAAGTGAGACATGACAGGGACAGATCATGTATGACCACCACGTCCCCAAAACCATCCCTTCTGGTGGTATACTTAAGCCTAAGAAGCAGATGAACACATTTTTCTTTCAATTAGACTCATTCTGTCACACATTTGCTAGAAGGACCACTTCCTAAAATGGTTGGTAGGGGCTGCCATGTGCATGATTTATTAGTTATTAGGAGATTCCAACCACTCAAGCAAAGATGAGTTTCACAGGCTATACAGAAAGCCCCAGACTCAGTAGGGCCTGCAGTCAGGCTGCCTTCTTTCATCCCCATCTCCTCTCTCCTCTACCACCCCCAACTCCCAGCCTTAGACAGAGCATTTACAGTTGGCCCCAATGAAGAAGGGCAAACACCCTTTCCAACAGACGGTGTGAGTTCAGGGCTTCCCTCCACATTTGAGTGCTTGCAGACATCTCTTGAACCAGCAGATGTGAACCCTCCCAATAAAACCTGACTCAAGGAGGTGGTATGTGCGTATGTGTGTGTGTGTGGGGGGGGGGGGGAGGGCAGAAGGGAGTGGGTTCCTAGATGTTTGAAATACTTATCCCGAGTGTTACCCTCGGGGTGGGAGATGCTCAGTCAAGTTAGGTTGAAGGGAATTACTGACCGCTCAAATGCTTTCACTCAGGTGTTTTGTCCTTCTGCTCCTCTAGAGAGCTAGAATACTGCAAACCTCTTGAGATGTGTAACAGCTTTCCTCATTCCTCAGAGCTGAGAAACTGGACATGCTGAGCAAAAATACCAATAGAAGGAACTGAGAGCAACTCAGTGCAGGAGGGCTGTCAGCTTCAAGGGCTTGCCAAGATCAAGGGATGGAAGCATCCTTAGCCAGTGTGCTTTGAAAGAAACTATGCACCAAATACAGTTCAAAAAAAGGGTAACATACAGAATTACATGTAATTTGCAATCCAAGTTCTCATTTAATCTGCAATAAGGTCTTGGTGAAACAGTGAAGCAGCTGTGAACTATTCTTGCCAGGATAAGCCTTGAAGCCCCAAACTTTCCAGAAGTCAAGGAGGCTGTAGTGACACAATAATGTTGCCGGGGAAGATGAGGCAGCCATGGGTGCAGGAAACACACTGTGGACACAAGGCCTCTGAGAACCAGAACCATGTCCTGCTGTTACAGATAGGAACACCCACTGCCAAGGTTCAACCAGATCGCCGAACACTTAGGAAGCACAACCTCATGAAGAGAGAACACTACTTCATGTCTCAGATGTTTCCTCTGGCTGAAAAATTTAAAACCAAATTCAACTTTGGTGACATATTTTTTTCCAGAAAGAATTTAGTGTTATTTAGTTAGAACTCAACAGAGGGGACGTGGGGACTGCCTTTTTCAATAACTTAAACAAGGCAGCATTTGGCAAGTGGATCTAATCTTCCCCTTCACAAAATCAAGATCCAGTGGATGGGCAACATGGCAACCCACAGAAAGTCTCCGTACGCCTTAACTGCCAGAAATAACTTGCAACAGAACTGTGGCGATAAATTTCCCAGGATGCCAGACCATGCAACATGGCAGCTTTCCTTGTTGCCTACCTTGGGTTCCCTTCTTCACAAACAAATTCACGTACAACATAACCCATGGTTTCCGGGCTCTGGTCCAGTAGTCAGTTTTGATAAATAGTTCAGCATTACAATATTTACACTTTCATGGTATCAAGCAATACAAAACACAACCACAATCATGGTCACTGGCCTTCAAAAGCCACGATGACGCCCCTCCCTGATGGTGTCCATAGCTTTACAAACGCTGGTTCTTTCCTTACTGGAAGGGAGGGGTGGGGCACAAGGAATAGGGGTGCAAGGTAAGAGGGTCACATGGGAAAACACTGCTTTCAAAAATCTGCTAGAGTCCATTAACATTAAATAGGAATAAAAATCTTGTATATATAGACACACGCGACAATAACTGACATCTACACAATAGCAGAGCCAAGATTCCCAGACATCTGGTAGGTGTCCTTGTGTGGCATGCTGTACCCGTGGCATCAGCATGCAGTGATAAATGCCAGATAGTGTCTCAGCTGTAGTGAAAAAAGAGGCCAGTGTGAAATGGCCAGGGTGGCACTGAGATAGAGCAGTTGAGAATCAGATACTGACTTCAAGGTACTTGCCCTTCCCCTCCAATCCCCCAAAAGGTTCCCAATCCAAATCTATCCGTACAGACCCGGCCCACGCATAGACCTGGGCACACGGTAACCGCGTCACTGTTTTCCATCAGGTCAATAGCCTCCTCCTACAGCAGTAACAGGGAACACAGAATCACATGTGGCCAGTCAGTTGGGACAATGCGAGGACACTGGTGCCCCGTGACCACAAGAGGTCTCTGCGGTTCAAGCTGAGGTCAAATCAAAACTAGCAGGTCCAGGGACTTCCTGTCCTGGATGCCCCTGGACCTTAGAGACAGCTTATAGGAAAGTTAGGGGTGGTAGCAGGGGACTGAAAGCAGGAATTGCTGTGGATTTGAAACATCCACTCCCACAGGAGGACAGTAACTTCAAGTTCAGAGACCAGGGCCAGCAGTGGACGTTCTCAAGGGCAAGGGGTCAGGACTTAAATAGGAGACAGGCAGACACCATATTAGACATGATCACCACCTACAACAGAAAAGCTATTTGCAACCTGTCTCAGCTCTGGGGTGCAGAATGTAAATGCAGATATACAAACATATATGTTACTGCTTGTTACTCAGCAAGCAACTACAGATTCATGCCTCACTGCGGCTGGGCCACAGGGTAAGCTACGGCTATACTGTGGCCTGCGAGTCCTCGTCTGAACTCCGGCTGTTCGCACTCTTCCTGAGGCCTTTCCACTTACAGCCCACAAAGGTTGGGCTGATGGGTAAGTAGCTGAAGCATCTGTATTTTTTAATAATGTTCATGCCAAAGGGCAAATCATAGGATTCTGTGCCATCCAGCGACTTGCTCCCTTTGCCCACGCCCTTCTTCCATTTCCTGATTCCTCTCTCCTCTAGAGTACCTATGGAACACACACACATACACACAAGACAAAGATGTTTAGTTTAACAGTTCTACCAAGAATTGAGATTCTCCAACATGCTGTCCCACAGATTGAACCTGCTGGGATGACAGTAGAGTGCACTTGATGGCACTCAACCATCCACTTGCCCCAACCAGAAATTTCAGAACTGCTAGCCCATCTCTGTTCCTCTTCCTCCATGTTCGAATGATCTCTTGATGCCTTTGCTGCCTCCTTGTCCTTCTACATGACCCACATTCTCAACGTGCACGGATGAGGTCTGGCCCAGGTTATGTCATTGCTTTCCTGGGTCATTATACCAGTCTCCTAACTGGTTGTGCAGTCTTCCGTCTCATTACCCTCTCCCCCTAATTTCTTCTCAAATGCTGTACAAAAAACCTTTCTAAAATGCAAATCTGATCTTGCAAAATAGGGCCCAGAGTAGCTGTTATGCCATATATAAAGCCTCAATCAGCTGGTATGGCACTGCCCCACTGAGACATACCGAATTTTATACAGCTTTCCTCTATTTCAGTGTGTGTGCGCGTTACACTTGTCATGTATTCCCTACTTGCTGGGCTCCTGGGCTTCTGTGAGGATGAACTTCCACTGGTGTAACTCAGGGTCACTCGGTCCCTTTACAGATGAGTCAGGGAGAAACACCTGGGCCCACAGGGCTCAGTAACTCCTGGATTTTTTTTTTTTTTACAGATCTGGTGCCGAGGAACACAGCACGGGCTCCTACGGTAGCTACAGACACCTAACGCAATACTTCCGTGCCTGAGCCTGGGTGAGGAGCTTGGGTCTGTGATGCAGTTATCTAGGACACTCAGTATTTTCTTAAATTTAAGCTATGACCTTCCATCAGTGTTTCACTATGAAAGCTGACTTCAATTTCCACCTGACTCCTGTGTCTTTCCCTCAATTAGCTCTGACTTAGGAGAGAAAGGGGGTGTTAAGTTACTGACCCACATAAATCGAGCATTTTCTACCTATTCATACATGTGGTTCCCTATGGTGGGCATGTTCATCCCTGAATTCCCCAGCTAGCTCCTAATTGAGGCTTTTTGGAGGTGGGTTGTTTTAAGGGTAAATCCCAATAAATCTTTTAAGCTCAAGAAAACGTGTCATTCTTCCTTGTGGCAGGTGGGTCTCCCAGTGCATCTATGGCAGCATTTTACAATGGTACATAGCAGCCTCCTCCAGGAAGTGGGGATGGCTGCAAGGAAGGCCATGTCACATCCTAGTCCATCCCCAAGCACTTTGCACAGAATGCACCCAGCTGAGAAACAAGTTATTAGAGAGACACTATGTCCACATGCCTCTCACTCACTCATTGGGCAGAGGCTGTCTTTTGGGGGCAGTTGGCTGGGACCTTGCCTTAGCAAGGACTCACTGCACACTCCAAGGAGGAGACGTGCTGTAAGGTGTCACCAGCTGGCTCAGTGGAGTGTGTGAACTTAATGACACTAAACTTCGAGAGCTGGGCAAGGCTGTGCGAGGGAGGAGGGAGGGGTGCAGGACGCCTGGAGCATGCCCAAGGCCTCCAAGGCCATTTCACCACGTGTAAGGAAGTTACTCGCTTTCTCTGAGAAGTCATTCAAAAAGGAGGATAACCACCCAATAAATTTATTAACAAAAAACTGATTCATAAATGGATAAAAGGAGGCTGAGAGTATCATCTTAACCACTTAAGACAGTTTTAACCAGTGATGGCTTTGAACTGACTTACTCTTCCTCCTTCCCCTGTTTATTTGACAAAAAAGTAATCCACGTACATAATAAGAAAGTTTGATATATACCACATACCTGGGATGGTGTTATCCAAAATAAAAGCTACGCAGCCTCCTACAAACATAGCTGTTGTAAGAAGAACGTTCAACACTTGGTCGATTCCTGTGATCCCTAGAAACAAAGCACAGCCATCAGGTTCCCGCCAGCCAGGAGAGGCCTACGGCCCCGGCCATGGACAGGAGCCCTTGGTGGGCACACGTTGCCAGTCACTGAAGGGCACGAAAGTGTAAATTTCCATTGTGAATACCTTTAAGAACAATCAAAAGTCATCTCCATAGGACAGCTCCTAACAATGGTGCAGAGATGACACATCTAACAGAGTGACTTGTCACTATAGCAAACTACAAAGCCATTTTACAGATAAAAAAAGTCATACACAATATGGCTGTAGTAAGGCTGAAAAAATTACGAAGTGAATAATAAGACAAAAACATTTACGGTATCTGCAATCAAACAAAGGCTTTCAGAATCCTGTGTTACTATGTGGTACTTAACTTCTTTTAATTAGGAGCAACTGGATTTATAAAAATGTCCTCACATGAATGTGGTATATTAAATGTCAAAAGCAGCAAGAATCTCATTGCTATTAACATGCTTTCTCTAAAATACATGAACCAGCAATTCTACTCCCAAGTGTATACCCCAAAGAGTTGGAAGCAGTTATTCAAACCAATACAGTCAATCCTCATTATTAGAAAGTTCTGTGTTTGTGAATTTGCCTATACACTAAAGCTTATTTATAAAGCGAAAATGAATACTTGGGATGCTTTCGGTCACTCATGGACATGCACAGAGCAGCAAGAAGGCCGTCACACACCTTATGGAGAGGCCCATGTGTTAGATGATGAGCCTCATCGGGGATCAGTGTAGTACTGCTGGCTATCTATCATTTCCCTACGAGCTATGATTCAGGGTTTGCTAATTCTATGCTCACAGTGACTTTATAAAACTCAACTACCATGAATGAGAACTGACTCTGCTTGCACACCAATGCTCATAATAGCATTAGTCATAACAATCAAAGGGTGGAAACAACCCGAATGTCCATCAACGAATAAATGGATCAACAGATTCTGGTGTGTACACATACAGACACAGACACAGACACACACACAGGAACATTATTTAGATATAAAAAGGAATGAAATCCTTTTATGTGCAATAACATGAATGAATCTCAAAAACATGCTAAGTGAAAGAAACCAAACACAAAAGGTCACATGTTATATGATTCCATTTACATGAAAGGTACAGAATAGGCAAGTCCATAAAAACAGAAAGCAGATGGATGGTTAGTTGCCAGAGGCTGGGAGAAGGGGGTCAATAAGAATTAACTGCTTAATGGATATAGAATTTTATTTTGAGATGATAAGAATGTTTTAGAAACTAAGTAAAGGGTAGTGGTTATACAACATTATAAATGTACTAAAATGCCACTGACCTACTTACTTTAAAATGGTTAATTTTATTTTATATGAATTTCACCTCAAAAAATACATGTACTGGGAAAGCCGGGATGGCTCAGCAGGTTAAGTACTCTCTTTGAAGCCCCGAGGACTGACGATCAAGTCCCAGCTCCGGCCCAGGAGGACTCACACGCTGAACTGGGGTGTGCCTCCCGAACGCAGTGAGGCCCCCAGTTCAGTTCAAAAAAAACCCACAAAACAAAACATGTATATTAGGGCTATCCAGAGAAAAATCCAGCTATAAATGCCTCCATTTTTCATATTACATGGCTGGATACTTTCCAGATAGACCTCATATACATATACATGAAATGGTCCCCAATTCTGCATAAAATGTCAGCAGCAATAGCTATTTCTTAAGATGGTTCCCCTTTATTCACTCCTCATGATCACTCCTCATGACATTGGGATATTTAAAAAAGTTCTAAAGGGGATTTAAAAGGTTAAACTTGAACTCATCAAAGTAGTTATAATTCCAGCAGAAAAATATGTACTTCAAAGTATATAGAATTTCAAGAAATTGTATACTTTATAGCCTTAGTCTAAGAAATCAAAATGTTTTGCATAGGCATTCTCCCAGAGGAGCGGATCTTGTTTAAAAAAGAGGGAGAAAGGGACTACAACATGAGTTATATGCACATGCCAGCTCATGCGGGAAATACAAAGGGGCTTCTAGATAAACTGAGGCAAAGTGAGATTTGAATGAAATATTATACACAGACGAACATTCACCAAGATAATTCCTGAAGTTTCAGCGTCCTTTCTGACTGGTGATAAGCTGTTTGTGTATTGGTGGCTACAGTTCTAACTACCCCCAAGATTCAAAGTGTTTTGCCTACCTGTGACGAGAGGGTTCTGTCTGAGGTAACTTGGAAGGACGAGCCCAAAGAAGATTGAAAATCCAAGCACAAAGAGGTTCCGGGAAGAATTCAAATCAATAAATTGTAGGTTGGAAAGTCCAACAGCTGTGATCATGCCTGGAGAGAAAACATCAGACAGCAAGTTCCATTAGCTTGCACAGATGAGCTTATAGCATGGATGACAGATGACTCACAGACCTCAAAGAGACTCCCTACGACGTCCTTTCTCTGTCCCATCAGAAATAAGTAGGAATACCAGTGCAGTGACAGGACAGGGAGGTCGGAATGTGACCACCTGGACTGAAATGACCCTCCACTTAAGCACCCTCTGGGCTTATTCAAGGGCATAAACATCACACTATGCTTTCTTTAGACCAAGGTTCCCCCTTGAAACTGCTACACAAATATTTCAATTAAATTGGGAAATCCACCCAAATATTTGGTCCCTGATTACAACTAAATGACACAAAGATCAAATAGAGCCCCACTGTAAAAATGGTCAGTTTTAAACAGCTCATTCAGAGGGAAAGATAGGTTGAATTAAATCAATTATAGATACCAATTAAAGAGACTGAATTTCATCTTATTTTTCCTAGTCTAATATTCTACCTTTGGTTCTACCTTCAACATAAATTCAACTTATAGAGTGATGTAGGCTTTTATGTTTTGAAGGTGTATCCTTTAGTATTTTAAAATAGAAAAAAACCCAAAAGAAATAAAACAGCCAAACAACAAAAAAACCCCAACATGACCCCGATGACAAATAACAACTGGGAAGAAAGAAAATGAGCCTGAGAAGGAAGCTGGTCATCAAGAACTTCACCAAAGAGAGTGCAGAAGAGGGCACCAAGCACAGGATCCGGAAGGGAGGCGAAGAGGGCACTGAACTTCCCGATCATGCCCAAGGCCAGCATGAGGGCAGCCCCGTACTGTATCACCCGGCGACTGCCAACCTGCAGGGCACAAGAGAGGTAGAAACAGGTGTTCAGCACAAATGCCCCCAGGCTTCTGGGGGCAACTGTGACAAAGCCCTCATTCAAAATCTAGATTACTTTTAAGTTTTTTAATTAAGAGGGATTTCATAATGAGGATTGAGCTCAGTGCACAATTACTATAAATTACTATAAAGATACCCAGAGTAAAAAGATTCTACCACCTTTCCTCATTCCTGTCCCATCTCCTTCACCCCTCTCTTCACTGTCAGGGGAGGACAGGACACCGCCTTTGCTTCTCTGAGCACTGGGTGATGTCACCTTATCATGGACCTGCTCCTATGCTCAGGCCCTGGGTTTCTAATACCCACAAGAAATGGCTGAGATGACTGAGTGTCTCAAATGCAACATGCAAAAGCTACCCTTTGTCTACCTCTGCTTCTCTTTTGGGTTCCTGGAATCACCCTGCATCAAGTTAACCCACCAAAGCAACTCGACGTGACCTTCCCTGCAACCTGAATCAGACGAAACTCCCTAAAATTTCTGGAACTTCCTCTCCTCGTGTTGTCTTACACGTGAGAAGTGGCACAGATTAGAGGACACAGAGTACAGAATTCTCAAGCACTGCTGCCTGGCTGGCATTCCCACTGTGACCCAGGCAAGCTCCCGAGTCTCTCTGAAAGGCAGGATCCTCATCTCTGTAACACTAAATCACATGGTTTGCTTTGACGATCAAGTAAGATGACATAGAACAGTTTGAACAGCGTCTGGCAGGCATCAGGCTATGGGATAGCCTCCCACCCAGCCTTGCTGCCTCTGGCCTTTCTCCTGCCCACCTGTCCTCTTCTCCTGGTGGAACAACCTTTCTAATACACTGATTTAGGAGGTTAGTCCCTGTCTAAATTCTCTGGTGCTCATGAAATAAAACACACTTCTCAGGCTCTGCCCAAGGGAGCTAAGCCCACTGACGAGCTCCCTATCCTGTCCTGTGTCCAGCCCGTCATGCTGGGGGCTTCCTGCCTCTCCCCTCATTGTATCAGGTAGGCCCAGGTCTGTCTGTCTGGAGCACCCTTTCCCACATACCCCTTCTGGCTGGTTCTTAGACACATCCCCTGAAACACTACCCTTCTGCAAAGCCTCCCTTGATTCCATGGCTAGGATCCCCACTCTGGGCTTTCTGCAGCACCCCATGTATCATTTGTCACATGGTTATCTGTTAAGCCTGATCTGTATTCTAGAAGTTTCTATCCAGCCCACTGTTACCCAGGTAGCAGGAAGTGGAGCTGGCACTGGGCTCAGAATCTTGCATTTCTGGCCCCTACTCTGCTCTCTCCCAGAAAAATACCGAGGAAGTAAACCATGTAACAGAGGTTCCTGAAACACCTGGGAGTGTCCACAGGGCTTTAAGTATGATTTACCGTGAGGAGATGGCTACTTATGCTTAAATTAATTAAAATGAAATGAAATTTAAAACTCAGGGCCTCAGTTGCACTCACCACATTTCAAGTGTTCCATAGGTGCCTGTGACTGGCTGGTGGCTCCCACATGGGACCACACAGGTGTACAGCCCCTCCATATCCTGCTGTGTGGTGCTGGCCTTGGCTTCCCACAGCTCCTCAAAGGACCCCAGGACCAGCTGACTGAGAATCAGAGTGGAAGCTTACTGAGCAAATAAAGAGGTGGCTGTCTAGCTAGAGTCCATTATTACAGAGACAGGAGCTCAGGCTTTATTGTTGCAATCTGCAACCAGTGCCGGGGAAGCAGTGAATGGGTCAGGAGACCAGTAAATTAAGTACAAATGACCTACGGTTGGCTGCATTACATGATAAGAAAGCCTTTCATTTATAAATGGCTTGCTTTTCAGCAAACAGTTTTAAGGACCTACTACTATATGACTAGCACTTGTTGGACTTGGGGTGGGGGCGGGGGCAACAGGGATGAAGAAGTCACCAGCTTATGATGAAATTCTTGTACTGCTGCATTTGTTACGGATGTGTGGGAGCCCAGTGGGAAGAGACATTGATGAGTTGGAAAGGGAGCCCCAGAGATAACGCCTTGAGAGATGAATAAGTTTACTGGAAGAAGAACATCCAGGCAGAGGGAGCCACCTGTACAAAGACCACCTCTAAGCAGGGTCAGGCAACCCTGTTAGGTGTGCAGGGGGAGGGCCACGCTGGCCCCAAGGATGCCAGAAACAAATCTTATATGAAAACAAGGAAGGCTGATCTGCCTTAGATGCTGTCAAAACAAACAAACAAACACATACACACCACACAAGCAGCAACAATACCATTATTGTTACTGAGTTCCTATTATATGCTCTGTTTCAAACACCAGACACAACCCTAATATCCCTGCCTCCCAGTCTTTACAGAGCCTTTGCATCTCCTTTCTTACTGCCCACATCCTGGAATCTCTTCCATACCTCCTTCCTCAACTTTGGCTCTGCCTCTGGGGACACTGTTTCTGACTTAAAGTTCTCAACAGTGTGGAATGCAGAAGAGGAGAAATGACCTCCTCTGGACACCTTCAAAGAGATGCGACAGCCAGAGAGATGCTGTTTATTCACAGAAATACACTTATAGCTTAATATTGACAAACAGGGTGAAGAAATAAAATACAGTCATTACAATCAAGTTGCTAAATTACTTAGTAAAATCAAGTGGGTTGAGGCATGAAGAAGCGATTCTATCATTGTTCTAACTAGCCAACAAACTTAAACTTTTGGAACTTTCCAGTCCTGTGTCAGTGCCTGACTATACATCTGGATGTACACCAAACCTCCAGATAACCCTCTGATTACCCCATGAAGGACTCATGTATTCAGACTGCTCAGCTGTTGGGTATAAGCAGACCTAGCACTCAACTTTCAGACACCCTGACATTTGACTGATAACCACCCTGGACCAATCACAGGGCTAAGAATGCAGGACTGATGATTCTCAAGAATGTACTTTTTACAGTAATAACTCAACTTTTCTTCTTCAGAACACTCTGGCTTTTTGCCTACTTGTGTCCCCAGTTTGCAAACTCTAAGAACCTTGAATTAATCTGGCCAACGTCTCCAGACTCTTTCTGAGTTCGTTGGACAATACCACATAAAGACGGTATCTACAGCTT
This sequence comes from Craseonycteris thonglongyai, assembly GCA_004027555.1. Classification (NCBI taxonomy): domain Eukaryota; kingdom Metazoa; phylum Chordata; class Mammalia; order Chiroptera; family Craseonycteridae; genus Craseonycteris; species Craseonycteris thonglongyai. The sequence continues at coordinate 48,908 of PVKE010000691.1, read as the reverse complement.
ACTGAGTACCTCCCACATGCTAGACACTCTGCTAAGGGCTTCATATCAAGTGATTCATTCCAGTGGGCCTTGCATGCTTCTTGTTGACTAGGGCATGGGGACTCGGGGAGGTGATGTCACCTTGGGAGAAAGGGCGGGAGCCAGGGCTGGAACCAAAGCCACCTCACCACATCCCTCTCTGTGGGACAGGTGTTGGCACATACTCTGCAGAGGACTCCTGCACATGGATTCTGATCTGACCCCTTAGAACTTCAGAACACACAATGAGGTAAGCAGCTTCAACTCCTGATCAAACAGGTTAGAACTTCCATGGACAGAGAATGCCATAACTGGATAAAGGATAGCAATTATTAGAGTTGCCAGGAAATGGAGGCAGATTCTTTGGAAGAGATGTATATCACTCTTTTCTATATGCCCTGAAGTCTGTGTGTCATTCCCTAGAACCTTCTGCACTGATGGAAATGTCCATATCTGTGCTGTTCCACACTTTTGGCAGCCACTAGCTACAAGTGACCACTGAACCCTTCAAATGTGGCTAGTGTGACTGAAGAACTAAATTTTTCATTTTAACTATTTTAAATTTAAACAGCCATATGCCATGGCTACTGAGTACCATGCTGGACAGCACAGATATAGAACCATCAGATTTCAGACTTCAGTTCACTCAGAAAAGTGACTTCTGCCAAGTCCTTCGGCTGGACAACAGGCAGACAGCCCGGAACTCATGCCTTTCTCCTGGACAGATCTCCCACTCCTGCATGGTTCAGGCCACAGAGAAATTTCTGCTGCATGTCTCATGCCCCAACTCTAAGGCACCTGTGTGGATGGCTGGATTATACCCCTCTGTGAGTCAGGGCAATGGAAACCAGTTTCAGGTTGAATGGATGCCACCTTTGCTTGGGGAAAGTGATCCAAACGGATTCAGAGGGAAAATCAATTTAGTTCATTAAAAAGCACAGGCAGGGGAAGCTGGGATGACTCAGTGGGTTAAGTGCTCGCTTTGCAGCCCCGGAGACCGAGGATTGAATCCCAGCTCCGACCCAGGTGGACCCATATGCTGGACTGGGGTGTCCCCAGTTCAGTTCTTGCCGGGGCCTATGCGGGAGGCTCCTGGTCCAGTTCCTGCCCTGCGCAGCCCCACGCCCACATGTGGAGTGAAACTGTGGAAAAACTGATGATGTGCAACTATGGAGAATGCTCTTCCCCCTCCCCAACTCTGTCTCTGTCTCTCTCTGTCAAAACCAATAAAAATAAATCTTTAAAAAGCACTGGCAGGTTGCCTTTCAGAATAAGCTGGCACCACTCAAACTGTAATAAAGATAATTATTCTCCAGGCCACCTCAATGCTGTTCTAGATGGAAACCTCCATGGGCAGTACCACTTGCTCCCTAGGAACCCTGCTGGTGACGTATTTCAAAGGGGTAGAGAATGGAAGCTGGCCTGTTATGTCTTCCCCTAAGAGTTCCTCTTTCTCTAACAATTTTACTTTATTTCATATTAGTCATTATGTCTGCAGGTTCATGGCAGCAAACTGACTAAAGAGTGAGTGGCTTATTCCCCATTCTGTGTCCATGCAACAGATACTCTGTGTGTAGGCATCTGTTTCACTGGCAGCAGCAGGACCCAGGGCTGGTGCAAAAGGAAGTGCCTGTCAGCAGACCTCACATGCCCTACACAAGGAGCCTGAGGCAGCAGGTGGAGCTCTGTGATGTGTAAGGCATGCAAATCCCTTTCACCTGGATTTGCAGTCAAGATTAACCAAATTTAGGATCTGGTTTCTTTTTATCTGGCTATAGAATCTTGCAGAGCTGGCGGGGAGGATTTCTCATTTCACAGACATCAAACAGTTCTAGAAGGCTCCATCTTACCCCCACGTTCTTAGAGCACTGGGCTCAGGTGAGAGAGACCTGTGACTCATGTAGGCTGTCCGGATGGTGGACCGGTTCTAGCAATCTCGAGCTGCACAGCATGGAAGGGCCAGGGGCTGTGCTGCATGCCTCCACACCCAGACAAATAGCACGCTTTGGCCCTTTATAACTGGCCCTATATATATAACTATATATAGTTTATTTGCTAGTAATAATTTTGAAAGGCCTAGGAGCAGGTGCCTTCTTACATGAGCTGCACTATGGTGTGGGGCAGCCCCAGGGTTATGTGTCTGTGTTCGAAGTAAGACTCCAGACCCTGGCCCTGTTCAACCTGAGTGACTCACTGTGGCTTGTCTAACCTGCTCACAAATGATTTCATCTGAAGGAGGATTCTGCTGCTATGGTTTGAAAACAATGTTATTTCTTTACTGAAAGTTCTTTTTTTTTTTTTCCTGTAACACATGGTACCATCTCTCACCTAAAGCTAGTAACTATCTCCTAACTGGTCTCCTGTTTGTACTTCCTCCCCCATTTGCCATGGTCCACTCCCATCAGAGAAGCCAAAGTGATCCTTAAAAAAACAACAACCAAAAACCAACAACAGATCGAACAGTGTCTCCCTGGGGCCCCCCCTTCTGCCCTGTGTCTAGCAGCCTACTGGGACTGTGTGACCTGGTTTTCAGTTACCTCCAGGGCCTCATCTGCTCTTACCTGCCCCCACCACTCACTGGCCTCCTATCTGATCTGCAACATGCTGGCCTGCTCCCATGGCAGTGTGCACTGGCTGTTCCCCTGTCTGCATGCCCTCCCCCACCAGGACCCACACAGCTCCCTCCCTCCTCCTGGGCCTCCTTCTGGTCTTGCAAGCGAGGCCATCTTCTTGATGAGGCTCGGCTTGACCACCCCACTTACCACTCACCCTCACTCCCCCATCCCCAGCTCTGTATGATTCCTATTTATTATCTGTCTTCCCCTGCCAGAATGTAAATTCTACACCAATGGGGATATTTTTCTTCTTCATTCACTGAAGCATCCCAAGTGCCTGGAACAGTAGGTGGGCACAGGGCTGGTGCTTAAGATTTGCAGGATGCATGAAGAAATGACAGTACCTGAGAGCCTGCCCACCTAGGCCAACCCAGGGAGGAGAACCACCAGCCTGCCAAACACCCATCAACGAAAAAATAGAAAAAGGGCTGGAGGAGAAGATGATCTCAGAATCAAAGGCCTCCCTTTTGGAACTCAGGTGGTCAGACCAATCTGTGAAATGGATAACGTTTAGAGGCCCAACCACTTAATTAGAAGAGCATTTGTACCTTAGTGATTCCCAAGACTCCAATGTTGGGACTGGATGAAGTAGAGCCATTCCCAGTACCAAATACACCATCAAGAACACAGGAGAGACCCTCCACGAAAATGCCCCTAAAACATAAAGGAACAGAAAAAGAGGAACATTCATTCAATGGGGGAGACACTCTGAAACATGCTTTAAATGGCTGCGGCCCCAGCGCCTGCTCCGCAGACTCAGATGTAGCCTCTGCACACCCCAGGGAGGTTTAGCACCACGGAGCTTCAGGCCCCAGTGCAGACCTGCTGAAGCCGAATCTGCACTTCAACAGGACCCTCCAGGGTCACTCAACATTGTGAAGCACCTCTGTGAAGCAAACATTGGACACAGGTGTGTATAAATAGTATTCTTAATTCAAGGACATTAGTCAGAAAACAGAGCCATCTGTTGAGATCTAAGACAAACATGGGTTGTCCGTTGATTTGATTCCTTTACTATTAACGTAGTTTCATCAAGTGGGACATGTTTTGTAATTCTGTAAACACTGACACTTTTTTAAAAGAATCCATTACAAATAATATGACCACATGCAACAGCACCAGCACTATAAACCCTAACAGAACCAATGCAAAAGATGCTCAGACACCAGCCCACTGTATCTCATCACATGCAATCCCTTTCGGAGGGGCAGCAGCTGTCTGGGAAAGGGGTAGGGGAGGGGCTGGAGTGGTGATGTGGGTTATTTTCTCTGAAGCTTCCACAGGGTTCAATTCACTCCCGGCATCCAGAAACAAAAGACGTGGTGTTCTGAGAACCTAACCCCCACAACTCATAACCCTTTAGATTCTGCAGACTTTATTGATTCCTGCTTTTATCTCTCTATATATAATTTGTAATTGTGAATAGATGACACAGCATCTACCACTCGAATAGTCGAGAAAATAAGAATCAAAGGCGACAAACGTCCATGACCCCAAACCAAGCAAAGAAGAATGGCAGTGCCTGATGCTTGTTTGGGGAGTTTAAGGTCCAGAATGGTCTCACAGAGAATGTCTTATGTGATTGTCACTGTGAGGGAGAAAAGGTGAGGATTTTGCTTGGTGTTACAGATGAGGAAAATGGGCACAATAAGGACAGTGACTTGTCTGAGGACAAACAGCCAATGAAGAACCCTGATGCTTGGCTGCCTTCATGCTGAATTCTTGGGTTTCTTCTCCAAGGTTATCCAAACCAAAGAGCATAGTAATGAGGTCCTGGGCCTGTTGGAAGACGCATTTTCCAGGGAACGTACCTGTTTATTGCATGGATGGGAGGTGGTGGGGCGCAGGACAGCCTTGCGCAGGCGTAGTAGTCCCCAATAGATTCAATAATACTGGCGACGACTGCACTAAGCATACCAATGACACCAGCAGCAGAGATGGTGGGCAGTCCCCACTGAACTACATAAGGAAAACAAACATGAAATCCTCACTTTTTTAATGGGACAGGCAGAAGTTATCAGGACATCGATTCATTCAGAACATCAGGACTCAATAAAATCCACTCCATTGCAAAGCTCGTAGAAACTGTTTATTTTTAAGCCTAAGTCACCAATGCACTAGAGATGCCTGAGAATGGTTCCTGAAGTCGTATGAAGATGACCATTACCAGGACTGGTCTGTTCTGTGTCCTTAGTTAAAAGAAACTGGCAGGAAGAGGTGAGTGCTTCTCCACCTGCTTCAAAACCACCGTGTCTACTAATTTATAACTTAACACAGCCTGCTATGTTGGGATAGAAATTTGTATGAGAAAGGTTTTTAACCCTGCTGTGCAAAGTGAGTATAAACTCATGGTGCCCTTGCTCTGGGGGTGGCAGCAAATGAAAAAGTGGTAAAATGTCTCCAGCTAAGTTTAAATCCCAATAGTAAAGCATGGCACAAAGCATAGTGTTATATTAGCACTGTTTTTTTCAAGTAATCATGTTATGGAAAATTAGATTCTTCCTTTTAGAAAGTAAAGAGAAGTCCCCTGAGATAGCTAGCCTCATTCTGTATATCTGGATTTATTTAATTCGTAACTAAATATACCTTTAAAGAAAAACAAAAAACAAACACACACAAAAAACTCTTTTTGGACCTTGAAAGCCATAGATCTTATTTACTAAAAATAGTATGAGAAACTTTCACTGTTGGAATAAACAGACTTCTTTGATAAAGTACCTAGACCTTCTTTCCCTGAACTACTGGTTATAACATAGCCACTAAAAATAAAGCACAGTGGAAAAAGAAAGATGGGTAGATAAAATGGTCTCTTGCACAGGGGCCAACAAAGTAGTTCGGAGAATAGACACTGAGAGATCTAGGAACTGTAATGGTTAAGACATCGATTGAAGGTAACCCAAACTGGGTCACAAAGAATGCAAGTTAACATGTTATGCGCCCAGGCTAGTCTGTCTTGCTTACCGCTTGGCCCGTTATATCAGATTTCACTGAAATACTGGCGACCGGAGATCTGTTTAGGTTGCGATAAGGCTGAATGTTTATATATAGAGAATATATTTACTGTGTGACTATTTATTATTTACCACAATTTGTACAATGTATTATTTTAGAAATGCTTTATATTCAGTCAGTTGTCTGCGATTCTTGTTCCAGTGCAGAAAAAGATTTTTCTTTACCCGTGAACGTGAAAATGTCCCCTAAACAAAATTAGCGAAGAAAAACAAAAAAGGAATAACCATTTTAAAATGGAAAGACAAGAGGGACATCTTACTTATTTAAAATTAATAGAATGTAATTTTTAAATTTTATATCGTCAGTTAACATACAATACAGCGGCCTGCACAAAAAGTATACTGTTGATCACCGATGACCAATGTGATCCGAACATAAAGTTCAGTGTCAGTCACCGGTGACTGACATGGCGCTTAACGTGTTAAAGGACAGCCTCTGCCCAGGGAGGGTCTAGAGAGCAGGAGATGCATGGAGAGCATTCTGGGCGTCAGCAGATGGGCAGAATCAGACAAATAGAAGGGGTGGTGGTACTCAGCAGAGGACAGGCAGGTTTAGGAAGGGCTCCACACGCCACCTAGAGGGGCTTGGCCTCTGTCTCGTGGGTAATGGAGAACCTCGGGTTTGGGAAGAGAAAGATGGCACATGAAGTTACAATGTGCAGAATACGCCTGAAATGTGTATGAAGGCAGAACTGCTACTACCTGGGGCTACTTTACCCCGTGGTAGCAGACAGAGGTCACAGTGGCAGCCTGTGGTCAGGTGAGCATCCACCAATGATGGCTGAGCATGCTTTATGCTCACCAGCACCAGGTTGGTCAACATTACATCTCTAGTGAGTTTAGAAAAGATTTTTATCATGCAGATGGATTTCTTTATCAAGCAACATTCAGCATTTTTTAAATAATCTTTTATATAGTTATCTTGTTACTAATGTAGTGTTGTAGCTTCTTTTTAGTGTATTGATTTAGAGTAGATATTCTTATCTTGTCATTTGCTATTTTTTAGAAATTTGCCTTTTACTTTCTTAGTCTCTTTACTTTTACTATTTTATTTTTCCCCTTTTGCCCAAAGTCCTTACATTTAATTTATAAAAACCTGTATTCCATCTACATCAACATTTTAAATTTGTAATCTTCTAAATTTTTGATCCTTTTTCCTTCAATATATACATATTTGTTTTTTACCTTGTTGGCTTCCAGTCTTCTATCTTTGCTGTTATTTCATCTCTCTTTTTAACTAGAACTTTTAATTTATGCTGTTACTTTATAGCAAGGTTTCTCCACCTCAGCATTGTTGACATTTTGGGCCAGAAAGCTGTATTTTAAAGACCATTCCAGGTAATTCTTAGCATGCTAAAGACAGAAAACTACATATTTGAAAACTGGTGTCCAGATTAAGCCCCATTATCAGAGAGTAAATAAGACTGCATCTTTGTGGTTCTCTGGGGTGGCTTTCTCCTAGCAGAGATCTGGCAATAAAGAAGCTGTATGGTTAAGGGTTGTCATGACGAGGAGCTGGACAGCGCTGGTTAGCAGCTTCTCCTGGGCAGCCCACCCTCCACTTCTATTTGAGCTCATCTTGGGAGCCACCTGCACAAGCAGAAGACTACCCAGCACATGCTCCCACGCCTCCTCCTGACAGCCTCACCAACTGACTTTCAGCTCATTTTATCTCAGCTTATCTATTTATGAACCATACATTTTTCTAAAAGAATACATATACATAAATATGTACTTAGACCATATGATCTGATGAAAATGTTATTTTAGAAAGACTAGCCTTGTAAATATGTCGAGAACAGAAAAAACTGCCAATGTCCTGTCATTTAACATGCATAAAATAGTTGTCTTGACCCAATCTTAATATTCTTGGCTTTTCCTGCTTTCTCTCCTTGTCACTATAAAACGTGAAGATGTGACTGCCAAAGACAGGAATAAACCCAGCACAACCTAAGCCCGAGAATCTTCCAACAGAGCAACAAAGCATTAATAACTGCTGGGTTCACACGAATCACTTTTGGGGAGGGGTCTAGAAGGTGGTACATGTGAATCCAAGTGATACCTCAACTGGGACTTGCCCCCTGCCCCCACCTTGCCAGGAGTTATCCAACCTTTTTTTTTTCTTTTTTAATATATATTTTTTTATTTTGACAGAGGAGAGAGAGAGAGAGAGAGATACAGAGAGAGAGAGAACTGAACTGGGGGAGCTCCCAGTTCAGCACATGGTTTCGCATGGGCCGGGGCCGGGGCCGGGGCCGGGGCCGGGATTTGATCCTCAGTCCCCGGCGCTGCAAAGTGAGCACCTAACCCACTGAGCCATTCCGGCTTCCCCATCCAACCTTTAAATTATGACTAAGATCCATCGTCCACCCATTTATGAATCAGTTTACCTCTGACAGCTGTGATCAAATTTTTCAAAAGATTACAGATGCCCATTAATAGACAATATAAATTTCATCATACTTGAGCAATTTTCTTGTTAATCTTCAGGTCCCTCCCACTCAAGTCTCTCCATTTTGGGTCCTGCTCGATACTTGACTTTCTAAGCAGCTGCCCTTAAATCCTAGCCACCAGACCTCACACCTGTCAACAGACCCCATATCCAGGATTTTACCCTTGTGAAACTAAAAGAGCCAACTCATTAATCTGAGAAAGGAACTGGTTAGTCTCTGTGTGTTAATTAAGGCCTTCCAGAAACAGGGCCTCCCTTTATAGTGGGGGCCAAATCCTCTAATAACCAGAATGGTAAGGACTTCACGGACAAAGGAGGCCTTCCCTGCTGCTGAGCCTTCTACCAACTTCCAACTCCTCTGAGTTGGCCCCTCATGAGCTCCTGACCCCTCTGGCCACCAGAATACTTACATGGGTATGGGACCTTAAACCATGGGGCTACCAGGAGCACGCCCTGCCTGGCATCAGTGCGAGCGTAGAAGCCATACTTGGTGCTGTCAGGAGGGAAGACATCTGTCACTGTGAAGATGAAACAGAGCAGCCAGGACACAAGGATGGCCAGGATGATCTGAAGTGGTCAAAAGAAAAGGCTGTCAGGCCAACAGAGGTGGTGGTTGTTCGCAACACACGCACCTTCCTGCTGTCTGAGTATCACACCCCAGAACCCTGTTATTAGCACTTTGCTAAAATATCCCTTAACAGATCTGCTGAAGGCCTAGTCCTTGAATGGAAGCACACCGAGAGAGAAGCAGTTTTATGTAGGTAAAGTTACTTTAACTCAAAGTCTGGCTAGTAAAATAAGGATAACGGATGATGTGCTTATAGAGACTATGTGGAATCAGATCTCCCTCAGTCAATGTCCCTCTTTCCACTACCCAAAGGCGTTCAGAACCAGAAGCTTCTGCCACTTTTAAGTCCAAGACAATTTGTATGGGCATTAGTACCCCAGTGTCACCGTACAGACATGGTCCCTCCAGGAGGATCTGCTTAAACCTCTTCTTTCACATAAACATTTTACATAATGAACCAAAGGCAGTATCAATATAGTCAGGGGGTGAAAAAAGGTGACTACTCACAGGGAACATTTTGAAAAGCTGTAACTTGTATGCAGTCCACCCTTTCTTCGACTTGTAAATTGGGAGAGGAAATTTAACATTTCTGGCATACTGAGAAAACAGTAATACTAGGAAAATTGTCCTGAGGAGAGAAAGAAAATAAACTAGGTTAAAGGCTGTATGTCTGTGTTTTAAAATATTACTCAATACTTTAATGGCAAAAGTGAATACATGTGTTCAACTCATTCCTCTAGAAAGCTGGTAGACCTCTTAACCATTATTTAGGAAATCTTCAGAACTCGTTTTCTTAGCATTACTTGATACAGAAATGAAATTACCAAGTAAATACTTTGGCTAAATTTTCCTTAGTAGAACAAGAAAACTTAAAGAATATATACACTAATGGGAAAAGCTCACACTATGTAAGAGAAAAAGGTTGCCAGATACAACATAGAGCACAGGTGTAACTATAAATACAAATTAAAACACAAACAATTACCTCATGAGCATGCATGTACACACATACCCATAAGAGAAAACGGTAAAGATGGGATCCAAAATACTTACAGGAATTGGCTTCAGGTGGCAATATGACATGCAATATTTTTTCCTTTATTTTCTGATTTATTAGACTGATAGAGAGCATACATTACTTTTAAAAAGCTTCAATATTTAAGAAAGCTGTATATAGAATTTGATACTAATACTATTCCTGAGAGGTTTGTGTGTGTCAGATATTATGAGGTCTTCCCACCCATCATCTCAGCCATCCGCTGTGGTTTCGCAATCATCCACTTGAGAGAAAGAAAACTAGCAATTGAGAATCATGCATCTAGTTTGTAGGGTGGGTAGACCAGGGGTCTAGCTCTATGGCCTGGGCTCTGAACAACTTTTGATACATGGGTCTGAAGGGCTGGGATGCCTGGGCTGGCTCAGAAGAGCCCATACTCCTGATCTAGCCGCACTAAGGGCCTCAGGAGGCAGCAATGTCAGGTGACTTCCCTGCCACAGGACCTGACACATCCTCATCAGTCCAGTGCCCTGAGTGCAGCAGGTGTGAGATGGCTTCCCATCACTGAAACAATAAAGGCATACATGATGTATTCCATTGCCCATTGGGACTGGCTCTTCCACTTAGAACCCGAGGTAGAGCTGGCAGAAGGGTGGAGAGTTTGTCAAAGCTAAGCTTAATTGTTCATGGGCATAGTTCCAATTGCCAAGATGGAATCATCAGCTCCATTGACAGCCGGTTGGTCAAGTGCAGCTTCACTGACACATATCTAACAAGGTGCAGACTGCAGCCAGCTGGAAAACAAGCCTGTGCAGCGCTACCATCTCCCCACCTATTCGGGCACTTCGCTGGCCTGGGGATGAGGCTCTCTACCACAAAGTCACCAGTTAGTACCAACGGAAGGCTGAAAACATACTAGTGCTCAAATTAGCCAATTTCCCTAGGGTGGTGAAGTTTAACAGAAAAACAATATGGCAACGAGGGATACTAAAACTGCTTTATTTTAAACTTAGACTAACATGAAATTTTCATGTTTTAAAAAATGCCCCTCTCTGGCACCTGACCTGCCCCAGTATCTCCTTATGACAAGTTCCTAGGACTAGAAATAATCTGTGAAACAGTATATACCTTATTAAAAAGATCCTTATACAAACTGTCAACTACATACAGAAAGGCTGGGTGAATATAGTACCATCCAGGGACCAAGAACATTCATTTGCTATTCTCTGTAATATGGGTCTTATCATACTTTTAAATCTCTACCACTTTCATCAATTAAAAAAACTATCAGCATTAAATTTTTTTTTTTAAGATTTATTTTTATTGTTTTGACAGAGAGATACTGAGAGAGAGAAGGGGGAAGGCCCGAACAGTCTCCATAGTTGCACATCACTGGTTTTTCCACATACCGTAGTTTCATTCCACAGGTGGGCACGGAGCTGCATAGGGCAGGAACTGGGCTGGGGTCTCACCCTGGTGAGAACCGAACTGGGGGCACTCCCCAGTTCAGTATATGGATCAGCACGGCCGGGGCCGGGATTCGATCCTTGTTCCCTGGGGCTATGAAGTGAGCACTTAACCCATTGAGCCATCCCAGCTTCCCCTTGGTATTCATTTTAACATTCAGTTTTTACATATGAATTATGTAGTTCAGCATTGTTTGCAACAGCAAATATTTTAGACAACATTCATGAGTATCAGCTGGGGAATGGTTTCATAAATTGCAGACTGTTTCATGAGATTTACCATTGTATAGTTTTACAAAGAATGAAATAGATCAAAACACTGTCTTGGAAAGGTGAGCCGAACAAAAATTTAGGGGATGAACAATTATACAACATAATGGTAAAGTTGTATATGTATTTATACATAAACAATATAAAAATATGGAAGGATAAATATTAAAAGTTTACTAGTTAATCATGCACAGATTTTTTGAAAGATGAGGTGGAGGTATGGACAAGTACTTGACTTTAGATTTCCTTGTTTAACTACTGTTAAACTTCAGATTAGAATTTAAACATATCGGTGGGTATAGATAAAAATGAGATTTCTCTTGGGTGTTTGGTGATGGTATAGGAGGGCTCGTGTTATACTATTCTCTCTACTTTTGAAAAGGTTTGATGGGGAAGCTGGGATGGTTCAGTGGGTTAAGCGCTCACTTTGCAGCACCAGGGACCCAGGATTGAATCCTGGCCCCTGCCCGAGCGGACCCATATGCTGAACTGGGAGTTCCCCCAGTTCAGTTCTCTCTCTGTCTCTATCTCTTTCTCTCTCTCTCTCTCTCTGTCAAAAACAATAAAAAAAAAAATTAAAAAAAAAGTTGTGAAAAGGTTTGAAATTATCTCTAAGAAAACTAATTAAAAAGTATGTTTTTTTAATGAAAAAACACAGTTCCCATCATGGACCTATACACAGTGCTAGAACTGTATCACCATATTTACCCTCTCCTGAGAATCTGTCTCTAAATGCCACCTCTATTGGAGTGACTTAGGACACATGTTGTACAGCATAATCCACCACTACTACCCCACTGCTGATGGAATCCCTGGGAATACATATTTTCATAACGGGGGAGGGTAATCCTTTTCACATACTAATTGACTATATTTCCTTTTTTTGTTAAATGGCTGCTTATATCCTATTCTTTCCACCATTCCACTGGGACTCTCTACATTAGTGAAACTATGAATTGGAGACACTGGTCTTTCTCATGAAATTTGTTGTATTTCCCAGATTTATTCACCATTTAGTTTCAGTGACTTTTGATATGAGTTTTAAATTTAAATGCATCAGAAGTAAAAATTAATGATTTTTTCCATATCTGCTTTAATATCTTCCCTATCTTATGATTAACTACTTATGCAGGTTTTCTTCTAGAACTTTTATGATTTTCTACATGTAAGCCTTAATTTCACTGAAATGCACCTTGATATAAAGTAGGACTACTTTTTTCCCAAATAACTATCTAATTTTTCCAACCTAATTCTTCCATTTCCCACTGATTTCAAATGTGACAGTACCATACACTACAATGAATTTTTTCTTGGTTCTATTTCTATCCACCCGGTTCTGTTCTATTAAAGTCATTCCTGTCCCAGGACCACTCTATTATTATTAAGCTCTGAAATGTATTTTAGTTCTTATGAAGAGAAGTCACCATGCATTTCACCCTCACGTTTCTGGTATTGACCTCTATTATTTTATTTTCTTATTTTACCCATTGGTTAGCACATCCAAAACAACTTTAAATGATACTGGTGGTAATAAACATGGTTACCTCTGATTTCTATAGGCAGGCCTGACTTAAGGCTTTCACCATTAAGAACGAGGCATTTTAATTAAAATGAAAGATCCTTAATTTATAATAATACAAGTGTTGTACAAAACACTGATATATGGACTCAGTAAGTGCCTGTTACTGAATGATTCTAGAACATTTCACAAAGCAAAACAAAAACAATTGTAAATCCTCTTGTGTTATTACTTCATTTGTTTTAGAAATTTTACCATTTGGTAAAAGTTCAGAGTCTTAGAACCATTTCTCTATTATGTTGTCATAATATATATACTCCATAGATACACAAGAGAATATACATCCCATTTGTGGTAATCAGAAGAGTCCATGGCTCTATTAATCAATCCTACAACATTGAAGTCTTGGATGTCTTTACCGTCATTACTTAAAGGGGTAAGTGGCATCTTTAATGGGCTTGGTAGTCTGTGCACAGGACCCGCAATGACTAGCAGGACCCTGGCCTCCCCATAGGTGTGCAGTGCCCTGCTTGGCCTAGGGAGCCATGTCTCCTTCAATGCCACCAGATCCTCCTGCAGCCTCCCCCTCTCCTGCCAGTCTGGAGGTATTTTTGAGTCTCAACTAAAGGATTCAGTTCATGCAGAGGAGACCTGGCATGGCTTCCAAAGTCAAGAGCTAATGATGCTACAATCTTACCCACTCCCCAAACGTGAAACCTTATAACCCTTTCTCGACACATCATTGCCAAAACTGTCTTTGGCATACCTTGACTGCAAGGCACTGCCAAACCTCCAGGTAAAAAACCCTTCAGTAATTCTCTGGCACAAAGCAAAAAAAGTTTAAACTGTCAGACTACTCTTACTGAAAAAAAGAAAAAAGAAAACTATCTCCTAAAGCAAGCCTGTCCAACCTGCACCCCAAGGGCCATATGTGGCCCAACACAAATTTGTAAACTTTCTTAATACATTATCAGATCCTTTTGTGATTTTTCTTTCTTTTTCTCTTTTAAGCTCATCAGCTATCATTAGTATTAGTGTATCTTATGTGTGGCCCAAGACAATACTTCTTAAAAGGTTGGACACCCCGGTCCTAAAACCTATAAAAATGTTCAAAATGTTCCAAGAGGCTGGCCTTCGATGGTGAGAACAGGGGAGATTTTTACTGTCCACAACGGAATGGTCTCAGAATACTTACAGCATGGCGATGCCCCAGTGCTTCCCAGCTCTCTCTCCTGCTGCCTGGAAACCAGAGAGGCCGATGAGGGCTACCGTGGGTGTAATAGTCAGGGGCCCAATGTATTTCAGCAGAGCCCCAGGCAGGCCTAAGAGGCCGATGACCACTTCTATCAGTGAGGACATGATGATAGCCCCCTGGATCTGGAACAAGAGTGAGCACAGACATGACAGTAAGTTGCTTATACCTCACATACTCCAAATGTCACTTGCAACCACAACTGACCATTCTATAAGACACCAAGTTATTATATAACAGGCATGACACAACTGGAAAATTCCAGGGAACTCCAAAAGAAACCAACAGGTGTGAGGGCCTACCAAACCCAAGTATGACCTTACTGACACAAGAATATTCCAGGAATGGGCAATGGACACAAAGCCAACTTGCCTTTTCCACTGATAAACGCGACAGAAATAATTTATAATTACTACTTTAGATACAGGACATTCAAATCCAGCTTCAAAGGAAAAACGCAATGTAAAATTTTTTTACTTTAAAAAGTGAGCCCCTGCAAGACATTTAAAAGACAGTGTCAGTGACAAAAACTCTAAATGTTCCTATTGTGCAGAATGGCTGTGCTGATTCTGAACTAATGGTGAATGATCTTATAGGTCCTAAAAGAGCTGGATAAATTGTCAGCCATTCTTCATGTCTGAGGACTCCCATGACCTGTCCTGTTCAAGTACACTGTGCTAGACAATTATCTTTAATTCTTTCCACAAATGCAGCCAAATACTGAGGTCAAGTGAATAGCTCTGCTGCCTGTTGATAAGTAGCTCCTTTCAAGGAAGCCATGCCCCTTGACTGGTTATGCTGGAGGGTATAAGTGCACAGGTCTGTGGGGGCATCTGAGCAAAGGAGGAGGGACACGAAGGCTGAAAAACAATGTTGTCTGGTTGAACAAAGCATTTCTGCATGCTTTTTCTTATAGCAATGTCATCTAAATTTAGTTTAACAGCAGAAACAAACATGTCAGTAGTTGAAAAGAACAGAAGAGCTTAGTGCAAAGCAACTGCAATTTCTTGGGCACAGGCAACACTGAGGCTGAGAGCAAACACAAAGAAACTGCAAGCAGACAGTGCTCCTCTTTTACCTCACGTATCCGGGGATACCAGATGTGCTCTGTGTGCAACAGTTCTGTCGTTCCATTGGCAACTGAAACATCTTAAAAACAAAAACAAAGACAAATTTTTTCTTGGAGTGACACTGACATTTCATAGGACACATTCATTCTAATCTTTGTAAGAAGAATGTCTTCTCTGTTTTAAGTATATTTATACCAATACTCATCTCTAAAATTCGACAGTACTGTTTACCACACTGAAAGGTGGATTCCCCAATGCTAATTTAACCAAATTTATGCATCGAATGAAAGCTCCCAATTTGTCAAAAGCTGACTGAGCTGGTGATGCCCTCTGCTAGTGTCAGCCTCACACAAAGACAACCTCCACAAGCAGCGCAATAGCAAGGCTGCCTGCCCGAGGTGGTAAAAACCTAGATAAAGCAGAGGGCCTCTATAGTTCCTAAATCAAATCAGTGGTCACAAAGTAACTCCTAGGAGCAAGGAAAGAAATGAAGGCTGGAAAAACTTGGCTCCTAGGACCTAAAAAGAAAACCTTTTTTGAGAGTACCACATGTCTGGTTTTCTCAAATCCCCTACCTTATTTTTTCCTGACCTCAGAGGGTTTCTTAAGGGTCTTTGCAATCACTAAGGGGGGGAGGGGGATGAAAGTCATTTGAAGAAAACCAAAGCAGCCAGATCCTTAAAAAGCAGAGATGTTTCAGAGAAGGGATGCTGATGCAGCCAAGAGAGTGATTACTGGTGGTTCGTAAAATCCACTGAAAGAAAGAGGCAGAAAAATAGCACAAATATTTTTCTCTTCTGTTCCCTTAACTTATCAATTGCATTAGCATAGAGAAATGAGTCCCTTCTAGTCTTTACTTGCTCTGTGGTTAGGGATGAATGAGTGGATAGAGAGAGAGACAGAAACACGATCCACAGATTAGAGCATTCTAAACTGTTTGTTGGTTTGTGTTGTTCTATGCCCGATTCCAGAAAGGATTTAATGCTGCCAAGGACAGCATGTCCAGACCTCCCTTTTATCACCTGCATTAAAGGACCCCAATGACATATGTGGAAATAACTGCAATTACCTGTGGTGTTACATTTCCATTTATCTAAAGACAGGATGGCTCGAGCAGGGGCCAGAAATGCAAAAGCACTGGCCTGAAACAGGGGTAACCTAAAAGAAACGAGACCAAAACCATGATCACGGCATCAGGAACTACCGAGGTAGTTCACTATTTGACAGCTTAACAGTCTTTTCCATTGACAAACAGCACATGAGTAAAAGCAAGCACACCTGAAAGAAAGCACCCCATCCACAAAGATCTCTTTTCCATCCACCCCTCCTGCTGCTCTTCCCACAGACTACCCCCAACCCCATTCCAGGGAGGGGAGGCCTGGGGGAGCCCTGCAGTCAGTATCAGCACCCCAACATGGCCCCAACCATTGCCACCTTTCGCTTTGGGATGGGGCATGGTGGGCATTTGGGTGTCTTTCCTACTGAGCTTGTGAGCTCCTAATTAAACATCAGTGTATGACTTCTATTTCACCACCCGCCACCTCCTTCCTCCCTTTCAAATTCTTATCATTTATCAAAGAACAAATTTTATTTTTGCTCTAACTCACAGAGGACAAGCATTATAATCGCATTAGTGATCTAGATCTATTGGGGAAAAGGAAATCTGTAACTTAGTATAGAGAATATTCTGATTAACCATAAAAAAAGACCCAAAAATGTTCTAAACTTTATTTTTAAAGGATCCAGGAAGTTTGCAGACTCTCTATAACATCTCCTGCCCATATCCTCAAACTAAATGCAGAGATACTTAGATATCATCATTCCATTATATTATAGACACTTCATATTAACTTTATGAACACTTGGGCAACTCAAATTCAAAAGACTGCCATTTTTTATTGGATATGTACAGGATTTCAGGTACAGTTATGTTAAGGTGGCTTTATGTGCTAACCTGAGAACTTGATCAGTATTTTTCACATCACATTCAAGGTAAAATATAAAACTAGCTCCTGTTTGCAGGCTGGGCACTCTCAGACATCCAGATCCTTCTTAAATACCACAAGCAGCCTCGTATAGGGCCCTGGCCAGTGGGGCAAGGGAAGCCGATCTGCTTCCCCTGAGCTATCTGACAGCATGTCCGCTCTGACTAAAACAGAAACTGGACTAGGAGGGCAAGCAGCCGCTTTACAAGTCCAGAGTCGCACATGCTTTGCTGAGCCAAATGAGGGCCAAGATTCTGCTGTTCCCCAGGCCATTTGGATCATGAAATGACATCAGTGGAGAGCAGGTAGGTTGCTGGCAGCCAGTCACAGGGGCGCACACTCCGCCAGCCAGCCAGCCATTTATAAATAATTACCTGTTGAAGAGGCCTAAGGCACAGAACCATCAAAAGTGGAAGTAAGAATGTATAGCAAAGGGGAAAACACTGATTTAACACAAATTCCTTCAGCACCATTTTTCAGAAATATACAGAAAGGGTAAAGGGAGGTTAGCAACTAGCTAGGAACAGATGCCATCTCAAATGGTCCAAACGGCAGCTGTTTTACTGTTGTTTCAGATTTTAAGCAATACATCCTAGGGCAACATAATATGGACTGCACTTAAAGAGCTCATCCTTGGGAACACAATCAGTGAAGCACTGGATATGGGACAGTGAAGACTGGCTCTGGGCTCTACTAGTGACATCAACTATTCTCAATCTCAGTCTAAACCTGACCACTGCCTGGGCCCCTTTCAAGGCAAGCACTTTATGGCTTCACCATGACCCAGGGCCCTAAGAGCAATGATGCAGAGAAGCCCGCATACTTTCAAACAAGGAGGACCCTGGGTTTCTTTGAAAGTGGGCGGTACTAGGAAATTCCCATGTGCTGCCCCAGGCAGCATCTCCTGAGGTGATGTGAAGAAGTCTGCACTTGCCATTCAGCCACTAGCAGTCCTGGCTGTGGCACAAGCAATGACTGCTTTATAGTGAGCAGTGGTCAATACCCCAACAGTGAGGTGAGGTGTGGGTTCCACAACTGGCAGCATCAATCAGTGGCTTGACTGAGGTATTCTCAGGGAAAGTTGCAACAAGAGAATATGACTCCATTACACAAGAGCTTCCCTCAATCACAAGCAACAAAGCCAGTTTTCCAAGAGAAAGACTGAGCACACGCAAGCACTTGATATTCTCATCTGAGACAGTGGCCTTCTTGGGCACTCCCCCAGCATGGACAGGGTCAGTTCTCAAGACCTCTGCACCTCACTCACAGGAGCATCTCAACCTCAGGTCTTCCGGCTCCCCAAGTAGACAAAACTGGTAGGGTCCTTGAACCTGGACTTTGAACAATGACTTCTGGGAGATGTCGAGGCTCCACACACCACAAAGACTGACAACCCTGGGGCCAGGTGAAGGGACTGATTATGGTCACTTGAGAAGTATTTTCTTTGGTGTCTGCTTGACAGGCACCATTATAAGGAGGTATGAGAATGGAAAGAACTACCCCTAGGCCCTTTAGGGGTTTCTATTGTGTGAAGGAGACTACTCATAGCCACATGTGAAAGGGGGTGGATGTGGACAGTGCGAGATGTTGTGGGAGTCTGCAGGAGAGTTGCTTAAGCAGAAGGATGAGAAGCACAGTACATGGGCAAGGGGTCATGAGTAGGAAAGTATGTGCAAGGGAGAGTCATAGACCCAGGAGTCCTGGAAAACTGAAGACCGCACTGTGGGTGGGAGCATGGGGACTGATGTGGTCATGGTCAGAGGGGACCAGGTGGCAAAGGCCCTGCAATTACTGAAGGACCCCGCTCTGACAGGTCCTCTTTGGGGGGACTGGAAAAGATGGCCTTAATCCCCAAACTCTTCTCAGAAGGTATTCCGATGGACACGTTGTGGCCTGGCTCCACTTGCAGTCTTTATTTAGCTGACCTCACTAATCCCGTGGTGTCGGCTCAGGTGACCAGCCATTCCAGGGCAGTCTCCACCCACATGCTAGCCCCTTTGTGCTGACCTGCCCTAACAGAAGGCACTGCGACTGGTTCAGCCACCACTGTATTCCCAGCACCAACTTATGCTTAATAGGTAATTAACTGAAGGTGGTATTTACAAATAATATTATTTGAAATTTTAGTACATTAGAAATAAGAGGTGAAGTCTTTTGGCCGTGTTAATTTTAACAGCAAATTTGGGAGAGGACTTTTAGATGAAAAGCAATGAGTAGAAAGAATTAAGTTAAGATGTGCATGAATTTTCAAGACAAAGCCAGGGGATGCCCCCAGGCCTCAGGGGCTTTGCAGTCCTCCTCTGGTGCCATCAGGGAAAAGGACTTAAAAAGTTTAAAAGGCAATGGTCCTACAAACAGCAGTATGAAGATGTGAAATGTATCTGCCCAGAACCAAACCATTTCATGACAATGAACCAAAACGTAATTCATCAACACAGTGTGTATTCTGTGCCTGGCTTTCTCAACCTAGCAAGAAAGCAATCAAGCTGGTACAAAACCTTTCATTGCCAAATAAACTTACTTGAGTCTAAACTGTAGCACAATTTTAAAACAATCTCAAGGTTAAAGCAGAGCAGGCTTGGCTCTGAAGAGCTATAGGTTCATTTTGGATTTGCTATCAGAAATGTGTGTCCTAAGTGCTTTTGAAAAAAAGCAAAACACAATTTGTCAAAGAAAACCCATCTCCTAATTGAAAACATCTTCCAGTTGTTTACTGTATGTATATACCAATCTTGTCAGCTGAACTGGTGGGAAGTATCTGGCAGGCATGGTGAACTCTGCCCAGACATTTCAGCAGGTACCGCCTAAGAATAAGCATTTCCTGTTCCATCATCTTCTCCCTCTTATCACACCCCAGGAATGTGATGCTAATATAATAATGTAACCTAATATTCAGGCCATATTTAAATTTATGTTTATAAAAGTGCTTATATCTGCCCCACTCCCCTAATCTAATAAGACCCTATGTTGTGTTTGGTTATCATGTGTCATGTTTAGAGCCAGGCTAAACATTTTTTTTGGCAAGATTACTGGAGTATCAGGTGCTTCTTACAGCATCGCATCAAGAGGCCTGTCACCTTGGGTTTTCCCACGAACTGTAGGAATTCTTGGTTAGGGTAGTGACTGCTGGAACTCTCCATTTTAAAAGTACCTTTACCCTTTTGTAATGAATAATCTGTAGGGTGATTCTTAGACTATGCAATTATTATATTCCCACTAGCTTATTAATATTCTGACATAGTGAGTTTAAGAATTCCGAGTTTCCAATTTTATTACTCCATCTATATTAGTGTCCTTTTGTTTAAAAAAAAAAAAATGCTTTCCTCCTTACCTAGGGTGACCAGATGTCCCGCTTTTGGCGGGACAGTCCCGATTTTTAACAATTTGTCCCGTGTCCCGCAGCGTTTTAAAAAAGTCCCGATTTTTGGAAAGAATGCATGACAAGCTAGGGAACGGCGGGAGATCAATGGTATCCTGCTTTACCGATGTTAAAATCTGGTCAGCTTATCCTTACCCTAACTTTATTTTCCTCTTTTTCATTTTGGAAATTCATTGTAGATACATAAATTTCTTCTTACGTAGTTCTATTATTAACTTCCATGACTGTTCTTTTCAATAATTAAATTGCCCCAAACTTATGAAGGTTCCCATTCTTTTTGATATTACTCCCTTACCTTCTGAGCAGTTTATTGCTTTCTGGTACAGGATCTCCCCTGCTCAATTTGTACTTTTCTTACCTCTGGCCCTGGAGTGAGCCACTTCTCTAATGAGCCCTGGTTCATTTTGGTGGAAGACAGTATTTAGAAACCAAGATTTGAGGACCAGGAAACTCACTGTTACTGGGTATCATTTAGTGAATAGAGAGATACAATTTTTTTCTTTGAATCATGGGGTCATAATGATACCTCCAGTTCAACACCACTGGATTACCTTCTTTGCATATTGGTATTCCTCCTCCTCCTACATTGAGCATCCTGATTTCTCATCCATCAACATACTTATTCATTTGTTTCATCCTATATAACACAGTTCCAGGATTATACCAATATCACTACTAACAAGACTACTAAATAAATATGATTTGGTTTTTTTTTTTGTCCTTAGAAGATATCCCATTCAGGGTATGTAAAGTGTAATACTACACTATGTTTAAAGTCTGTAAATTAATTCTTTTCCTCTGTGCGGTTAGCAATTTGATATATAGTTAGGTTCACTTGCTTCTGTCCATATTCAATTTTAGGATATGCTTTTCTTTCATCCTTTTAGATTTTATGTTTTGAATATGTTAAACATTTGTACAGTTTGAAAATCAATTGACATATAAAGAAAGATACCAGAAAAGTCTCACTCTCATCCCTATATCCTCCAACCCACTCCCACTTACCACCTATAGTTAACCATTTCCATTAATTCCTCACCTACCCTTGTTATTTATTCTTTCTTACCAAACACCATACACATACGCATTCTTTTTTGCCATTTGCTTTTTTAATATATCCTGAACTACTTACTCTATACCAGTTCAGAGATTTTTTCTCATTCTTTCTTTTAGCTACACAGGACTCCATATGTGATAGGCATTTAGACTTAATATTTTGCCATTACAAATTACAGAGCAATAATATATTATTTTGTTTTTTTGGGCATGTATCTTCAGGGTAAATTTCTAGAAGTGGGGTCACTGGATCAAATGGTAAATGTTCATGTAGTCTACATACTACAAAATTCCTCTTCATAGGGGTTGAACTATTTTCTCTCCTGACAGCAATGTATAAGAAAGCCTGTTCCCCCATAGCCTTGCCAACAGAGTGGCTTGTCAAAATTTTTATGTCAAAGCGGATGGCTCAGCGGGTTAAGCACTAGCTTTGAAGTCCCGGGGACCAAGGATCAAATCCCGGCCCCAGCCCATGCGGACCTACATGGTGAACAGTTTTTGCTGGGACCTGTGTGGGAGGCTCCCAGCCCAGTTCCTGCCCAGTGCAGCCCTGTGCCCTCCTGTGGAGTGAAACTATATGGAAAAACTAACGCTGTCAACTATGGAGACTGCTCTGCGCCCTCCCCCTTTTCTCTGTATCTCTCTGTCTCTGTTTCTATCAAAAATCAATAAAATAAATCTTTAAAAATTTTTATGTCATCTGACAAAGGTGAGAAATAGTATCTAAGTGTAGCTTTCATTTGTGTTTCTCTTACTGTAAGTCAATTTGATGATCCTTTCATATGGTGAAGCACCACTGCGTGACTTTTTTGTGAACTGTCTTTTTGTTCTTTTTTCTATATGATTTTTGATATTTTTAGCTTTGATTTTTAAGAGTTCTTTCTATATTAAAGATATTAATTTGTGATATGATAAAAACACTCTCTCTAGTTTGTCATTTTTATTTATGTATTTTATAATGTAAGTTTCAAAAAAAAATTGTTTTTGTATCCAATGTCATCAAATTTATCATCCTTTGATTATTCCTAAAATTTGAGTCCTAGTTTAAAAGTCTGAAACCTCACATCTAGATTAAAAAGGTAATTTACTCTTATTTCATTCTAACAATAATACAATTTCATGATTCGTGCCCATTTACAGCTCTAATCCATTCTGAATTGATTTAAAGAAAACTGAACTAAAAGACAACTGTAACCTTTTATTCAAGTTCATGTTATTCTGCTTTTATAGAAAAATACTAAAAATTATATGAACCCTTCTAGTTAGCACTTTCAATTATAGAGACTCCTTGAGAACCTCGCTGGGAAGGAGCTGACAGGAGACTCTCTCCTCCTAAGGCATAGCTGCCCTCCCACAGCTCACAGCAGGAGGCTCTGCCCAGAGCACAGGAATGCCAGAGGGCTAGCCGGATATATAATCTTATAACTTCCTTTTCAAACATGATCGTATCAACGATTTCAGGTCAAAGGCCGTTAGCCTGAAATACTTTATAAAGATCTACTTAGTCACAGAGAAGCACGAGGAAACTCCTTGGGGTTTGGCATTATTCTGTTGGTTGTGGCTATGTGACTGTACACATGGGTAAAAATTTATAACTGCACATGTGAAAACAGATAAATTTTACTATATGTCCATTATCTCCCAATAGACATGGTTTAAATTATGTCTATCAAGTACATGTCTTTCTGGGAGTGGAAATGGGGGAAGGATGACTGCATATTCCTTAAAATGCCACAGCCATGTTCACTAGTTAATACAAAACACAAAATTTAAAAAGGCAGGAGCTTCCCTCCTTGTATTTGGTGAGCAGCTCTGTCTTTTAGGCCCATGTAATGCCACTCAAAATAAAAAGACCACACCTCGTAAGCACGGACCATAGTTGATTTTTAGCTCTTGCCACAGCTGTCACCTACTTGAAAAGGAAGGACAAAAGGGGAGCTGTGGGCTATGAGGAGGAGCCACAACCCACAGGCCAGGACGCTTACACTCGCTTCCTTTCTCTGCTCTTGACCTGCAGTCCTCTTAGCTCACTCAGAATAAAGGGCCCACTCTTCACAAGCATGAACCGTGGTTGACTTTTAGGCACCTGATGCACCCGGTACAATGAAGTATCCGGTACTTTGCTGGTTAGTAGGCAAATTTGCACAGTAGCACACAGAATTCACACACAACACCATAAACCACCCCATGTTGGAGAAGTAAAAATATGTCTTAGAAATCATGAAAGTTGACCATGAAAACCTTGTTCTTCTTTTGCTCTAAGCCTCAGGAAATGAGTGAACTGCCCCCCAACTACTCCAAAAACAAATAAACAGAAATACACAGGCCATCTGTAATCCTATGGCTCTGATTCTGGGAATAAACGCCACTCTCAGCTACAGTAGCACTTCCCTCCTGGACTGTTCCACCTTTATGCCCTATCTCTTGCCCCAAATGCTTATCTGTTTATCTGACCCTGTGGTGACCAGGAAGTAAATTCATAAGTCTGTTAAAATGATCATTCACAGTCTATAATGAGGGTCTATGCTAGCATTTATCAAAACTAAAACACTTTTCATATTATTCATACACTATAACTTCCCATGTATATTTTAATAAGTTTATAATAATCTACAAACTCATAATAGGTCCACTTAAATAACAGCACATTGTGATCCACAGGACACCTTAGGAAGAGCCTCCTCTCATTTTCACAAAAGAAAACAGAACTGGAGAGGTCATCTGTCCAAGGTCATAGAACTGTGCAGGTCATTCGAACTTCTTATGCTTGCTTGTTCCACTCCTCCATGCGTAAAGAAGAAACCATCAGTAGCCACATGCTGTAAGCCATTGTTTTACATGGGGAGCTGTAGGTTCTGACTGCCCAGGGGATTACAATTTATCATGAAAATATTCAACTTGATTTAACCAGCACTGACAATGTGGCTGACTGGTTGACCCTGGCATGAGGCGAGGAACAGCTGCACAAAATAGGCATTTTACCATAATAAAGACATCTTCATTCCCTCTTCTGATCAACCAACAATTCTCAACAATAGGTACTGTCCAAATTACCAATATTTTGTGCTACAAGTTCCCTGATGAGTCAACTATTTAGAAAAAAACACATTTTCCCAGACAGCCAGTGCCCTATGTACAAGGTAAGGCTCCTGAGTGAGCCAACAAAAAATCTTTAGTCCACTCTGGACCTGAAATCCACAACCCTGAATGCCATATCACCAGGATGAAAGATGCTGCCAGCCAAATCTAATGACCTGGCTCTAATAAAACAAATCAAGTCCTCCACGGAATGCCCAGAATACATCACCTTCCCTCAGCAGGTTAGAGGTCCCCTAAGGAGACCCTCCCTTTGGAGAAAGGAACTTGCTCAGGGTGGCAGCTGCAGGCAGTCCTGCAGGTCTGAGGTTCTGAGACCTCTAAGAGCTGGCCAGAGGCTCTGAGACCTCTAAGAGCTGGCCAGTCTCCAGAGCCTTCAGTACCTAGAACTTCCTGCCACGAGCAGACCTACCCGGGAGCCACCATTTCCCTTCACAGGGCATTGCCAGTGGACCAGAAAGCCCTAACACTGCTCAAGGTTCTCCCCATGTTCTCCTGACCCCCAAGTAAGGACAGGCCTCTCGAGCTCCCTGAGGATTCTGACTCATCAGAATAGTCCATGACTCCATAGCTGCCTTCTGTACTAACTCCTTGCTTTCCTAGCAGGGAAGGCAAGCCCTTCCTCAGACTATTTCTAACAGAGCAAGAGACAGAACTCTAAGCTCGCTCTGCTGCTCTTCCCTTGAAGACAGTCCTGTCCTCTCAGGCTCTATCCTGTGAGCAGAGCCCCAGGGCTAAGAAAGAGGCTGCAGTGTGAAGTGGGCAGAAGAGGGGACAGGAGAGGACAAAGCAAGCCTGCAGCAGGAGGCAGGAACAGACAGCTCTCTTCCTTCCCCTACCCACTCTGCACCCATTTAAGCTGGGGGCAGGGATGCAAAGGTGAACAAGCCAGAGCCCTGGCACCAAGGAGGGGAGCACAATCCAGTGGGAAAAGACACAGAGACAAAAAAAGGACGAGGTGGAAGAAGTGTCACATTAGAAGAACATACACAAGATGCATGTGTGGGAAATCAGAGGAGAGAACAAAGGAGGCTGGGGGTCAGGGATGCTTCACAGAGGGAAAGGGACAAGCCAGACCGGAAAGATGAGCAGGGTGCACCGGGCCACTGGAGCGCAAGCACAGAAGGATGAGACAGCAGGGTGGTGGGAAGGAGCTCACCCCAGGGAGAGTGCAGGGATCCCACAGCAGGGCTGGCAGGGCAGTGGGGAGGGACAGAGAACAAGGGAGAAGAGGGACAATAGCCTGGCAGTGCTGAGAAAGATGCGATTGTGGGAAAGATGGTACAGGAGGTGTTGCACAGAGTTGGGCAAGGAAAGTATCCCTGGCAGCAGGGAAACCAACTGGGAACCTAGCTGAACAGCTCAGGCCTGAAATAAAGAAAAGGGGGGCGGGAGGGAGTCCTGGAGAGAACTGCCTGCCAACTGGGTGGGAGGTAATGCCATCCACCAAGAGAAGAAACAGTGGGGGCTCAGTCCTTCTAAGCAGCCCTTAGGTGAATAGGGTTGCTAGATGCCCTCCAGGGGCTTCAGCATCCCAGTTTAGTAACCCAATCTCACCTGCATCCGAACGTAGTCTGCAGCAAAGTTGTGATGCCCACACAGAAGAAGATCGTCCCGATGAGCTGGCTGGTGGCCCACTGGTCATACCCCACACACATGGCGTCAGCCAGAAGGAAGGGCACTGCGATCGTACCGCTGAAGCACGTTAGGTAGTGCTGCAGGTGACAAGGGGGCAGAAGCGGAAAGAGTGAACCCATCCTTGGTTTGTCTAATTTCATCCTCACTCCCTCCCCTCTGTTGTTTTTAAAAAATAGTGCACATGAAGAAACTCTTTTTTTTTTTTTAAGGTATACTTATATGCCAAATACGTATTCCTTTCCATTACCTTGTTACTTATTAGTCACATGAACCCAGCCAGCATAAAGGAAATACTCAATACCAGCACTGGTGATATTTTACTTACACAACTCTTACTGGGATTATTTGCTTCTTTTCACATGCTTTTCAGCATTAGTTGCTAAATTCATAGGTCTTTCTCCTCTGATTTGTTAACATGACTGTTTTGCATTGACCCAATCTTGACACAAACCCTAGTCATAGTCAGTCTTACCACGGTATATCTTTCTTTTGAAATTTGAATTGCCAATATTTAATGTAGAATTTTTATCTGTATTCTTGAGATAATTAGTTTTTCTTTTTCTTTTTTTTAAATTTCTCTCAGGTTTGGGGATTAAAGTTACACAAGCCTCATTATGCAGGGTGTTTTCCATCTTCCCCTAAGGCCTGGCACTGTTTGACAGCAATCAGGGAAGGGGTAAGAGCACAGGACCTGTGGGAATGCTCCAGAAAGAACCCATTCCACTCTTCCTTTAGGGGCCCCACCCCCACTCCATGTAGCCCTGACAGAACACTCCCAGCAACCATTGTTCACTTCCCTTCCTTCCAGAAGCCTGCTTGTTTCATTCCTACTTCTATTCTGCAAACCCTACTTTTCTTCCCAGTATTTCCCCATTGCTGGTCCTGTTTGCCAAAACGTGTTGCTTGCAGCCCACAAAGCCCAACTATAATACATAATAGTCACTGATGTTCCATGCAGGAAACAGAATAGTCCCACCCAGAACTTTTCAGAACTGCTCACAAGCTTAAGAATACTGTATCATCAAGAAGGGCATGATACATGTACGGTTTCCTAATCCCATCTGACAAGGGATAATTTCTTCTAGAAACATCTATAATATAAACATTTCAAAAAGCAGTTTCTTGAATCTGGTTGGGGA
Organism: Craseonycteris thonglongyai; assembly: GCA_004027555.1. NCBI lineage: Eukaryota > Metazoa > Chordata > Mammalia > Chiroptera > Craseonycteridae > Craseonycteris > Craseonycteris thonglongyai. The sequence continues at coordinate 21,377 of PVKE010000691.1, read as the reverse complement.
TACTCAGCCCAAGGTAATCATCCACCAAGACCACTCAGCTCCTTTTGTCACAACTCCTACTTTATCAGGCAGCTTTCCGTCCAGGTTACCAAGTGCTCTGATGCCTTAAGGAAGGCAGGGGGCAGGGGGCAGGGGCTGAAAACTGGACCAAAGCATAGGCTGTCAGCAAGTACAGCCTCACCTACAATTGAATACACCTGTTTGGGCAATGAGACTGACTTTCTCAGCATCTGAAATATTCCAGATTGAACTGATCATTCCAACTTGAGAAAGGAAGGATGGAAAGTCAGACCTCTGAACAGTCATGGCTAAAACAACTACCGGTAAGGCAGACACAGGCCCAGGTGTGCACCTGGGAAAGAGCCTCCCATCTCATGCCCTTTCCCCTAAAACCCCATTTCAATGTGAGTGGAAAAGGGGTGCTCAGAGACAGGGGAAAGCGCCAAAGATGAAGGAGCCCTGCATAGGTTTGTGTCACCTTGTCACTTCTAGCCCCAACCCCCAGCCCATCCCCCTCTACTCCTGCGGCAGCTTCCCTGCTCTGCTCCCACCGGAAGATGCATTACACAAAGCAGCTGCTACCATAGCAAAGTTTCCCTTCTTTTAAAAGCAAGGCTGAAACCTGCCATTTTTGTCTGGCCAACATGGCACCTTCTCAGTGTCACCCATATTCCATGAAAGATGACCATAATTGTGGACTGGTTAACTAAGCCAGGAACGAGATGAACTCTTCTTTACTCTTCTACTCCCTCTACTCTTCCTTCTTTAGGTATCTCTCTGATCTTTCTGTCCTTCCTTCCATGTCACATCTCTTCCTAATTCCTTGCACATTCTCCTTTCATTTCCTAGTTTGTAACTTACTCCTCTCCTGCTCTTTTCTTCCTCTCACTATTATGAAATTGATATGAATTCCCATTCATCATTCTTAAAACAATTTATATAATAAAGTTGTTAATAAATGAAAATCCAAATTCAAGTAAAAAAAAAAAAAAAAGAAAAAAACCCCCCAGACAGATAATTCAAGCCTCTGCTGGTGGTTATAGCCTAAAGGAACCATCTTACCTGCAGCCCCAAAAATATGCACAGGTACCAGGGAGGAACATCTTCTATAGTGTAAATCATGTCCGATCTCTGGGGGTCTAGACTGCCAGTGCTATCCAAGGTCTCTGCAAGAGAGCTCTGTGAGGGAAAGGGATGAGGAGTTAATAAAAACAGGGACTAAAGTTAGCGCAGATAAATACAAGCCACTGTTAATGAAAAACAACTTTATGAAGTGACTGCTGCTCTCCTGGAAAATTAAGGCGCGGCTACCTTCCATGCAACACTCAAGCACACTCACTCAGTGGGACATTCAGTCTTCAGAGTGTAGGAGTTTAGTAACCCCTGCCAGTGACTCATCCCCAAGAGCCCAGCTTGCTCAGAGCTTCTCCTTAAGCCTGGGGACCTGCCACCTGCACGGAGGATGTGATCCCTGGTTAAGACCACAGAGTAATACCTTGGTATGAGCAGTCTTTGGGTGGTGCACAGATTAAGAAATATAAAATCCCAACCACCTTCAAACAGAGAGCACTACTCTGCCCGCCTACCCCATCCCTATAAGGAGAATGATCTTTGTGCCTAAAAATAAAGTCCTACACCCTCTATCAAAACACTGCTGCCAGGGGATCCTGGGATGGCTCAGCAGGTTGAGCACTCGCCTTGCAGCCCCAGGGTCCGAGCCCCATCCAGCCCAAGCCCCAGCCCCAGCCCATTGGGACCCATATGCTGAACTGGGGTGTGCTTCCCTTGTGGGAGGCCCCTGGTTCGGCTCCCACCCAGGGAAATCGTCCATGTGGTAGAATCCCAGTTCACCCCTCACCGCAGGCGTGCTTCCCCATGTGGGAGGCCCCCAGTTCAGTTCCTGCAGGGACAGCTTCCCATGTGGGAGAAACCCGGATCAGCTCCCACCCAGGACGAGCTTCCCATGTGGGGAAAACCCGGATCGGCTCCCACCCAGGACGAGCTTCCCATGTGGGGGAAACCCGGATCGGCTCCCACCCAGGACGAGCTTCCCATGTGGGGAAAACCCGGATCGGCTCCCACCCAGGACGAGCTTCCTATGTGGGGGAAACCCGGTTCGGCTCCTGCCCAGGATGAACTTCCCAGGTGGGAGATACCTGGTTCGGCTCCGGCCCAGGACGAGATTCCCATGTGGGGAAAACCCGGATCGGCTCCCACCCAGGACGAGCTTCCCAGGTGGGGGAAACCCGGTTCGGCTCCTGCCCAGGATGAACTTCCCAGGTGGGAGAAACCCGGTTCGGCTCCGGCCCAGGACGAGCTTCCCATGTGGGAGAAACCTGGTTCGGCTCCTGCCCAGGATGATCGGCTCCGGCCCAGGACGAGCTTCCCATGTGGGAGATACCTGGATCGGCTCCCGCCCAGGACGAGCTTCCCATGTGGGAGGCCCCTGGCTCAGGGGGACTGGGGGTGGGCTTCCCACGTGGGGGGCCCCCAGCTCGCGCGCGATGCGCGTCCCACGCGGCGGCGTTCCCATGTGGAAGGTCCCACGCGGCGGCGCTCCCACGTGGAAGGTCCCACGCGGCGGCGCTCCCACGTGGAAGGCCACAGCGGCTGCGTGCCCTGCGCAGCGCCGCCCCACCAGCATGGAATAAGACGACGTCGAAACCTGATGACGTACAACTACGGAGACTGCTCTGGGCCCTCCCCCTTCGCTCTGCCTGTCACAGCAATAAAATCTTAAAAAAACAAACACTGGTGCCAGACACAATGCTGAGCGAAAAGAACAAAATTTTAAAGTATACAGATAGGTGATTCAAATTTTATTTAAAAAACTAAAAATTTATAGTTCACTAGGCAAGTTTCATTTTTTTCCCCCTGCCATTACTAAATATATTTTTTAATATTTTTAAATTGTTTTTTACAGGGGGGGGGCAAGGAGAAGGGGGAGGGCCCAGCGCTGTCTCCATAGTTGTACATCATTAGTTTTCCATAGTTTAATTCCACACAGGTGGGTGCGGGCTGTGCAGGGCGGGAACCAGGCAGGTGGTCTCTGGCCTGGGAGGCACGCCCTGGGGGTGGGGAGATGAACGGGGGCCTCCCACATGGGAAGCGCACCCCAGTTCAGCATATGGGTCCAGTCTGCGCCGGCCGGGGCCCGGACTACATCCTCGGACCCCGGGGGCTGCAAGGCGGGTGCTCAACCCGCTGAGACACATCCCGGCATCCCCCTAAAGATCTTTTTTTTAATGTTAAGTATTACACACTTTTTGGGCCAAAATCTTCACAAAGACCAGACACTTTAGGGTATAGTCTAGACATTTACAATCAGCATCACTTCTGAACTCAGCCAGTATCTAAGCCAAACAGTAAACTCAAAGTAACTACAAATTCCCCAAAGTAACCTGAGAACATCTCTGGTTTCTAAAATCCTACGAACAATTTCTTTGAATCTGAGATGTGCATTAAAAAAAAATCTTTTATAACCTGACAAAGTGCCTACCAGGAAACAAAATTAGAACATGTTCCACAGAAAAAGATGAAGATGATGACATTCTGACCCTTGCCCATATCTAGCCCAATTTGCATCCTCTCATCAGATGGATTTTTCCACAGGAAGATGCTGACTCCACGTGTTTATTCACTCAATTTTCCATGCACAGGGCAATAGGGATTTGGGGGTCAGACACCCTTGAATAAAAAGCATGACAATTCAGGCTCACCTTCTAAAGCCTAAAGGTAAATGTCTGATGTAAGTTGATGCTTCATCTAATCAAAAGGTGACTTGAATATGACCTTTCCGAGAGAACTTTTTCTTCCATTCAAACAATATATATTGACAGATTTGCACAGTTGAATGGGTTAAAATACATTATGTGTCTTTGAAAAATGTGTTGGTAGGAGCAGTGAAGAGAGAGTGCATGTGGGAGGAATCGGATATGTGGTGATGCATAGTAACGAATTAACTAGGTAAATCTGAGATGTCCAAACCCTGTACATTTCAGAGAAAGGTTTGGCCCTTGCCTGGCACGTGGGAAGTAACCTCTGAGCTCTTGGAACATTTTGCTTCTTAAGGGTATATTTGCATACCTGAAGCCTTGGACTGCCCCAAATGGTTTACGCTAACAATGTGATCTATGGTGGGGGCCTTTGGGCTACATGGTATCAGTTTGACCTCTGGAAGGGCTGGACACTAAGGTCAGTCATGCAGTGGTTAGCCATACCTACATGACTGATCCTTAATAAAACCCTAGACACCAGGGCTCCAGGGAGCTTCCCTGGTTGGCAATTCTCCTTGAGTGCTAATGCACTGTCTTAGAGAGAAAGAGGTGCCGCCCACGACTTCACTGGACCAGAACAACTGCAAGGTTGTGCTGGGGTGTCCTGGGCCCTTCCCTACATGTCTTTTCCCACTGATTTTGATCTGTGTCCTTTCTCTGAAATAAGCTGTACATAAGGGTTAACAGCTTTTCTGAATTCTTTGGGTCCTAGCAAATCTGATCTGGCAACCCCCAACTCAGGTCTTGGGAATGCCTGAGCCCAGCTGACCACTTTCAGAGGACTCGCTATACAAAGGACAGTTCAAGACCATCACATTATCTACAGTCGCACAAGTGGGGAGTGTTACTGCTCACAAGTATAATAAAGAGAAATATCTGAAAACAGAGCATAGTAACACTACAATTAATAGATTAGGATAACCTGTTACAATAATATTGTAAGTAGTATTATTCTAATAATTCCAAAACAACTAGTTTGAACTACTACTTTAATGAACAGAAATGAAACTGAATTTGTCCTCTTTCAGGCCTGGCAGGCTTAGATTAATACATATACATGTATGTGCACACACACACACTCAAGTTTTCTTAGTAATGAGGTGGCTCTATAACACAGAAATAGAACTAATGTAAAAGTTCACAAGTAGTATTAAGATGACATTGAATAGGGGAAGCTGGGATGGCTCAGCAGGTTAAGTGCTCGCTTTATAGCCCCGGAGACCAAGGATCAAATCCTGGCTCCGGCCTAGGCAGACCCATATGCTGAACTGGGGTGTGCCCCCAGTTCAGTTCTTGCTGGGGCCTATGTGGGAGGCTCCCTGCCCAGTTCCTGCCCTGCGTAGCCCTGTGCCCATCTGTGGTTATGGGAAACTAAACTATATGGAAAACTAATGCTGTCAACTATGGAGACTGCTCTGGGCCCTCCCCCTTCTCTCTGTCTCTCTCTGTCTATCTGTCTCTCTGTCAAAAACAATAAAAATAAATCTTTAAAAGATGACATTGAATAGGGAACTGTGTGGTCAAGGGGATCAATGAAACCCTGTCAGACAAATGCTGAACTGCCCCTCGAGACAGGAGTGTGTTTGACCACTGGGAGCTAGGGTAACACACTCATTATCACTGCATGAACAATACAAACCATTTTAAAAACTGCAAAACAATAACCTCTAATAGCAAGCTTTCCTTAAAAGGTGACTACAGGGAAAGCTGGGATGGCAAAGTGGGTTAAGCGCTCGCTTTGAAGCTCCGGGGACCGAGGATCGAATCCCGGCCCCGGCCCATGTGGACCCACATGCTGAACTGGGATGTGCCCCCAGTTCAGTTCTTGCCGGGACCTATTTGGGAGGCTCCCGGCCCGGTTCCTGCCCTGCGCAGCCCCGTGCCCGCCTGTGGAGTGAGACTATATGGAAAAACTAATGTCAACTGTGGAGACTGCTCTGGGCCCTTCCCTTTCTCTCTGTCTCTCCCTGTCTCTGTTTCTCTCTGTCAAAATCAATAAAATAAATCTTTAAAAAAAAAAAAAGGTGACTACATTAATAGTTTAATAGTGTCATTTTGAAAAGACTTTTCTACCTTATTCTATGGTTTGAAATAATCTAAAGAATGAGGAAATGACCTTTCCTTCCAAGACTAGTGAACTCAGAACTCAGCTCTGGTTGGAACATTCTTAAGATCTTTAATAACCTTTCCAATCTCTTCTATGGCTATTTATCTAGTCTAAGATTTTTGGGGTCAGTTGCAGTCTCTTTTCTCTCCAGGAAATAATTTCTTCTAGAGAAGGAGTCAAGAAACTCTTTCTGTAAGGAGCCATATAGTAAATATTTTAGGCTTTGTGAGCCATAATAGTTCTGTAGCAACTACTTAACTCTGCCAGAGAGTTTCAAATTGATTATCATAAAGTTGTAGTTCATCTTTTTCCTTAATCAGATCCACCCAAGATTAATTTCATCAGTTTTTCCAAAGAACCAGCCCTTGAGTTCCACGTAAACATGACAGATTAGCCACATGTATCATTTCCTCTAACTCCTAAAAAACACACAGAAGGAATATATATGACACAAATCTACAAGGAGGTTGAGAACAGGAGAAGAAATGACATTAACACATTTCTGGAATATGTAAAGCATGTGCATGAGTTATTACCGATTTGGGAGAGGGAAGGAATCTACAACCTGGGTGCCTGTATTAAAGGAGAGTTTGAAGAAGTGAGTTGATTCGCCAACAGAATCCAAGAAACATTCTATACTTGGAGGTATTATAAAAGACAGACAAGGGATGGGAAGAGGATGGGTTTTAACTCCACAAATCAGACATCTGTTGCCTACTGCTTTTTTCATCCTTCAAGACACAACGATGTACTGTTTGAAGAATATAAACCAGACAGACATCAGACTCAGGAATACTATGTGGGGTTAAATGCAAACATGAACAGTGAGGTCCTCATCTACTTCCAGAATGTCAGAATCCAGGCTTACACACACACAAGGGAACCAGAAAATTCCTTTTTAAAGGAATTGTAAATTAATGAAAAAAGATTCAGATATTTTACTATTCAAAAAAAATCCACTGTATTAAGATCTTAAAACAGAAATTTAAAGAGAAAGGGAAATAAAACATGAGTTGACAGAATGTGAACAGAAGAAAAATAATGAAAGTGGTAGCACAAGAGAAAATAGACTGCATAAAAAAAGGGTAAAAGTCACAGTTTAAAAAGAAAAAGAAGAAAAAAAAAAGAAAACAATGTAAGAGAAAAAAGATTAGAGAGAAGTGATAGCTACAGAAAGCAGGCCAAGGAGATCCAAAATATGCATAATTAGAGCCCTCAAAATAGACTAGAACAAAAAATAAAGACATAATTCAAGATAGCTTTCCTAAAGTAACAGGAGCTTTGAAGCTAAATATTGAAAGTGCCAGAGAAAACTGACCCAGGATGGTCAGCATCAAGACATATCTAAGTAAAGTTATTGAATATCAAAGATAAATAAAGAATCCATAGAGAGGCAAAAAGATCAAGATAGAAAGAAAGGCTGGCCTGATTTCTTCATATTCAAAACCAGAAAATGGGAAAGCAGCAACTATAAGGCATGAATTCAATGATTTCCTTAGCTTAGTATGATATAATTTTTCAAACATATATAAAGTTAGAAAGAATATGGAATGCCACCCCATATCTATCCCCAGCTTCAAAAATCACCAACATGGTGTCCTTGTGTTTACATCCAGCCAAATTCTCCTTCAAGCCTAAGTACTATAGTTAATTTGGGATAGGAATTTATTTCCATCACCTAGCCCTTCTCTTGGAAATTACTACAGTGTTACTTCGACAACTTCAATGAGTAAACGAATCACATAGAGATTGTATGAAAATTGATTAAGCAGGTCTGGTTTGGGGCAGAGATTCTGCATTTCTAATTAGCCTGAACACTCATAAATTTCAACCAAAGAAACACTTCAATATATTCTAAACAATAACAACAGGTAACATTTCCTGATCACAAAACTAGAAATTAATAAAAATCACCAAAAACCCTCTTCCACCTGGAAATTTCTAAGTGGATTCTTTAAAGGGCAAAGAAGAAATACAATCCAAAATAGCAGACTATTTTTTTTTTTAAAGATTTATTTTTATTGTTTTTGGCAGAGAGAGAGAGATACAGAGACAGAGAGAAGGGGGAGGGCCCAGAACAGCCTCCATAGTTGCACATCATTTGTTTTTCCACATAGTTTCATTCCACAGGTGGGAGTGGGGCTGCACAGGGCAGGAACTGGGCCGGGGTCTTCACCCCAGTGAGAACTGAACTGGGGGCACTCCCCAGTTCAGCATATGGGTCCGCACGGCTGGGGCCGGGATTCAATCCTCGGTCCCCAGGGCTGCAAAGTGAGCGCTTAACCCACTGAGCCATCCCGGCTTCCCCAATAGCAGACTATTTTAAAAATAGGAATAAAAATTAATTACACATGAAAATCCACTGGATATAGTTAAAGCAGTGCTTGTGGAAAACTCATAGCCTTTGGACTTAAAAGACAAAACAATGCATATGCCTCAAAAAAATCAGAAAAGGAAAACTAAAAGAATAAAGAAAAAACAAATAGGTACATTAGAAAACAGGAAAGCAGTTACTTAGAAAATGAAGTAAATCTAAAATTTAGTTATTTTAAATAAAAATAAAAGCTAATCCAGGGAAATGTAAATGGGGCACTGTGGGAGGAGAAAGGGTAAACATAATCAGAAAAAAATGTGGAAATAGTCATGGAAATAAAGGAATTAAAAGCATAAAAATACCTAGTTTGTTCTATGTGAATTAACTTGAAAATTACAATGAATCAATTCTTAAAAAGAAAAAAAAAACAAAAAAGCAAAAAACAACACTGACTTCATAATAAACTAAGCCCCAAATGGCCAGTAAAATAGAAAGACACTCTGTCTCATTAGTATTCAAGAAAATGCAAATGTATCAAATGTTTAGAAAATGAAAAACATTTTTGCCCCAACAGGTAAATAAATGTCTCGCATAAATGTGCTAGACATATTTCCTGCCAAAAGATCACTAAATCATCAGTGAAAGGCATATAGCTACATATGTTTAAAAGCCTCAAAGTGTTAATACTCCTTACCATTCACTTCAAAAGACAGTCATTATTTCCTGGATGATGGAGAGGCAAGTCCAAAAGCATGACAGTCTATAGCCTAGAAATTCTGGTGACTCTGTGGTTAAGGTCTCAGGATCTGAGGACTGGATGCAACCCAACAAGTCTAAGAATTCAGAAGCACTTTGCTATAAAGATGTGCCACTTGGATGCTGAGACCCCAGCAAGACAGGTGGTGCACCCACCCCCACCCCCACCCCCACCCCTGATGCTGCCCTGCGGGCTGTGTCTCAGCTGAAGGCTGCGGGCATCAGTACATGCTGGCTGTGACGGCTTTCATCTCTGCTTTCAATCTCTATGCTCTGGGGAGCAGTTTGGAACCCAACACCACAGGAATTTCACCACTCAGCCTCCACACAATTTGTAACAGGTTGACCAAAATAATAGCATTATTGATCAAAACAGCCAAAAATGGAATTTCCATCTCCCAGATTAAAAATTAAACAAAAGAAAGAAACCACGCATATATAAAAATCTGATTTTTCCAAATGCCATACAATTTCTTTGTTCTTTGTCATTTTTGTGATTATATTATGTAAGCTCATTGCACTAATATCCAAGCTGGGTACAATTCTTGGTCTGTGACTAGAATATACAGTCTACATTATCTATAATACAATACGGTAGTTCTAGAATACAATGCCTCATTACAAGTTGATGAAATTAGTAAATGTCATTAAAAACTAAAATCTATTTTTAAAGTCCATCAAATAAAAACTCAAACGAAATTGAGAAGTCTTAGAGTGGCAACGCAATATGGAAATGCCACATTATTAAACTTTTCATATGTGTTAGGCACAGTGATAGATAAGAAGAAAAAAGAAATTCAGGCATCTGGATCTTCTTTGGGCAGCTCTCTCCTGGCCTCTATGAATATAGTCACATAGACAGACCCATCAAGGAGATGGGAAGAGGCAAAAGAAGATTCCCTCAATTCAGTGTGTGATTTCCATTGCTTTGGGTCAAGGAACTTTGGCAAAAGCATTTTCATAGTCTACACATACTATCTGCTGGTTTCTCTCATTTCCTTAGGCACTGCATTTGTAGTATGTACCAGATACAGTGCCAATCACTTTACATATGTTATTTCATGTAATCCTCTCAACAACCCCAAGACAAATGCTGATGTGTTTGTTCATCAGTCCCATTTTAGAAATGAGGCAACTGATGCATAGAGATTAAGTAATCCCCTCAGGGTCTGGCTCATGTTAGCACCCAGATCCAAACTTCTTAAAATTTTTCCTCTTTCACATAATTTACTTTTATAAATTACCTAATAAGTAAGATAAAGCAGACAAAAGTGTTTATCTTCTGAGAAAGAAGATATAGCATCACTCACAGTCTTCAAACATTACTGCACTTTAACTTTCATAATTTAACAATGCATTCATGAAACAATTTGCAGACTAGTTTTAACAGACAAATTCAAGAACACTTTTAAGCAAACATGATTGTCCTAAATTGTTTATCAGGTGGGAATTTTATAAACATTGCTTAGGCCAGCAGTAATGGTGGAGCTAGAGAATATTGCACCTTCTCCAAGCTGCACGGCGGGAACCACCAACAGCATGGTGGAACCTGTGGCCCTTTCCAAGGTCATGGCTCTTGGGGTCTGCAGGTGTCAGGCCTCGCATCTCCCTGTGCATGTGGACTGGTTTGGTGATCCACTGGGTGTCAGGATTGCATCTGAGAGCTTTATGGAATGGATCAATGACGATAACCTCAAAAAATTTGTATGTGGGATCTTCACCAGCCTGGTAAGAACTGAGGATTCTCAGGGCCCTACAGTGGTGTCCAGCTTGCTGCTTGGCAACAGCCTGAAGGTTCCCAGGAAACTTTAGCTGGTTAACTCCGTGATGGACGGGCCTGACATAGGTCACACCTGTTGGAGCTGGGCACTTGAGGCCACCAAGGTGCACACAAATCTGACATATGACATAGCTTTGCTTGGTTTTGTATCCCAGCCTATGTGTTTTATTGGGCCAGGTGGGGCGCCGGGCTTGTGGAGCACAGAGAGCTGGCGGTACTGCAAGCAGCGCACCCTAACAAACCGCAATCCATTGGACTGCTGCTTCCTCCACAGCTCCTGGGTGTACTAAGCTCCCATCTTGGTGCACCTGATAGCTGCAGCCAGACAGACAGGTAGACCCAAACTCTTAACCACTTAACCTCTGGCATCTTGGCTGAGGCTTTAAAAATATATATAGATAAGGGCCTCTGTATGGGACTCACCTTAATTGACATTAAGACAATGAAAATTAGTAACTTCTATTCCTCACCACCATTTCCATTATGAAGAGGACACCCTCACACATACCACACTTACTCAGGAGGGTATAGAGACAAAACCTCAGATGAAGGACACAACATCCTGACAGCAGCAGTGGGGGAGTGGGTGGTGGTGATATAAGAGGGTACCTTTTCTGCGATGCCATTTTCTGTCGTATAGATCGCCATCAGCTCGGTGTCTTCATTGTCCTGTTCACCACTAGATGTGGCGCCTCCATTTATCACCACCTGAAGATAAACACTCCACTTTGAGTCTGTTTCACCATATTCCTCTTGGTTAAATAAAAACATTTCCCCCAAAGTCTTTTGTAATTCTCCTAAGAGACAAAAACTGAATTTTTCACCTATCAAATTAGCCAAATTTTGGGTATTCGTAAATGAAACTCCCAAAAATGTGTGCTGCATCAGTGACCATTGCATGTTGTTTTTCATGGAAAAGAAACACAACACCTGTCCCATAGAGGGAGGCTTTGTGAACAGGAGGATCAAATGAAGGAACCCAGGAATGAAGCATCCAAAGAAACCATAAGGAGAGGATACGAGGATAGCTCAGCAGGTTGAGCACTTTGCCTTGCAACTCCAAGGTCCAGGGATCAAATCCCAGCACCAGCTCATGCAAACCCATATGCTGCGGTGCAACTGGTAACCACCAGGATGGTGGCGAAGGCTCTTGCCTCTCATGCAGGAGGCATCAGTTCGGTTCCCACCCATGCAGCCCCACCTCCACTTGTGTGGAATGAAACTGTCACAGCTAATGCTGTACAACTACGGAGACTGCTCTGGGCCCTCCCCCCTTCTCTCTCTCTCTAGCTCTCTCTCTCTCTCCCTCTCCCTCTCTCTCTCTCACACACACACACACACACACACACACTTTCTCCCAAACAATAAAATAAATCTTGAGAGAGAGAGAAAGAGAAAGAAACTAACTAACTACAAGGAACTGGACCCTCAGCGCTCTCCAGGGTCAAGGGAGGCTGAGAGGCCAACGCTGTTGTGTCTGAGCAGGTGAGAGGCATCTTGAGCTGCCTTGGTTAAGATCCTTCCCAAGTAATGCATGGTAACAACTTTTAATGTGCCATGGCTACAAAAAGGAATATGCTAGTTACAGCACTCAAGCCCCGCTGTTCACCTAATTTAACCAGTGACGCCAGCCCTAGTGAGGCGCAACATAGCAATCTTACGTCGTGGCTGCCTGTCATGAAAAAATAATATTGAAAATGATTGTATGCAGGAATAGTAGCACAACTACCTTTTTAAAATACAGAAAGAAAGAAAAAGAAAGTATATAAGAAGTTTAAATTCTGGTACTTTAAACTATAATAAAGAGAAGTAAAAGTTGAGTGATGGTATAAGAGAAAATACAGAGTAAGATTATAAAGAATTGGTATCAGAAGTTCATAAAGAACACATGTGAATCCATAATACAAACAATCAAAAGAAAATGGATACAGGGTAGGAGTATACAATTCACAGGAAAAAAATTAAAAATATCCAACAAAACACATGAAAAGTTGTTCAACCTCATTTCAAATTATAGAAATGACCATTGAAATTTCATGTTTTAACATAATTAGCAGGAATTTTTTAAAGGTGAATCTGGTGTTGATCAAGGTGTAGTGGGGGGAAGCTACTCTAAATTATTAGAGAGATTATGTACTTGGTGAATGGCCTGTGTGAAGTATAACTTAGCACTGGTATTTAAAAGATACTGTCTTGAGGCCAACAACTATATCATAGAAACCTATCCTTTAGAAACCTCCATGCAAGTGATAAGTACATTCAAGGCTGATGGTTATAGCATTATTTAAAATGCTGAATACTTGGAAACAGCCTAAATGTCCATCAAAAAGACACTATTAAATTAGGGTATATTCATTTCAAGAATAATTTCAAGACAATGGAAAAAACAAACAAACTGAGGTACTTCACAGAAAGAACTCCAAGAAATACTGTGTGTGTGTGGGGGGGGGGGGGGGAAAAAAACCTGAATAAATTTAACAAAGCATAAATAAATAAATAAATAAATAAATAAATAAATAAATAAATAAATAAATGTAATAAAATAGTAAGCCTAGAATTATCCCAATTATGCTAAAAAAAATTTTTTAATGTTAAGAATCTTCCTGTCTAAATGCTTGGGAAAAGATCCAGAAAAGTCACAACCAATATGAAGATCACCCTTTAGGGGCAAGAAGTAAAGGCTGGCACTTTTTATTATTCACTCCCAACTCTTCTTTAGCATTTGGATCTTTTGTAATCAGTATGTATTTGTGTGTTATTTGTAGATTGCTTTTTAAATGGATAATTTTAAAAAATGTATACCAAAATATTAACAGCGGTTGTCTTTAGTCAGAGGAACCATTTTCCCCTTTATGTATGTTGGCAATATTCTATAATGAGGACAATTTATTTTTACAACAGGAAGAAATTAAAAAGACTAAAGACCCAAGCAGTACAGTTTGGATCGTAGAGGTCCAGAGAGATTTAATCCACTTATTTTTGTAGTTGAGAAAATCAGGCCAGAGAAAATGTTAATTTCTCATTTAAGGTCACATAGATTATAACCCAAGTCTGAAGCTACTTGTAGTTTTAAAATCTGCCAAAGATCTCAATTAACTGGTACATAATTCTTACAGGGCAAAATTTTCTTATATCATTTCAAATAAAAAGCTGCTTTTAAAACTACCTCTAAGACATGCTATAGCTTTTTACATATGCCAACTGGGTTTGTGGCACTTGTTTGTCTATAGAACTAGCTGCCAGCAAGATATATGTTCCGAGCCAAGATCAAGTCCACAACACAAAACTCTAACTTATTATTTGAACCATACTCGAAGTCAGATCACAGCAGCACCCAACCCACTGAGAGGCCAAGTAGTACACACACTTGGGATGAACTGTCTTAAAACAATGTTTAGTTACTAACTCAGATCTGATTTAAGGTCTTAGCCTAGCTAAAACTAACCTTAACTCACATTCGTAGCCAACTGCCGCAGGAAGCAAATGCTTCGAGGGAACATGGTTTCCTTTTGGGATGATAAAAATGTTTTGGAACTAGACAGAGGTGATGGCTGCACAACACTGTGAATGTGTTCAACATCACTATACACTTTTAAATTGTTAATTTTGTTGTGTGAATTTCACCTCAATATATATATATTTTTTATCTGTATATGTGGGACCAAAGAGATTTTGGCTAGAGTTAAGAGACTTCCACTCTTTCTCTGACCTATTCCATTATTAAGTACTATAAAATGCAGATGTTCCCCAGATTAAGAAAAGACTCACATATTCAGTAAACAAACCTTGCTTGACACCTGCTGTGTCTAGGCAATGAGGATGCCACCTGCTATCCCCACCCCTGGGAGTTTCACCTGGAGTGGGTGTCAGGTGAAGTTGACTGAAGGGATCCAGCAGGGTGCCAGGGAATAAAACACTAGTTTGCTTTATTACTATTTTCCTTTGGTTTGTTAAATTAGCTATTCTGATAGTCTATTTTTTTTTTAAATTTATTTTTATTGTTTTTGACAGAGACAGAGACAGATTCAGAGAGAGATAGAGAGAAGGGGGAGGGGGCCCAGAGCAGTCTTCATAGTTGTACATCACCATTTTTTGACATGGTTTTGTTCCACACAGGTGGCTCGGGGCTGTACAGGGCAGGAACTGGGCCGGGGACTCCCACACGGGAAGTACGACCCCTTGAACCAGGGGCTGAACCAGGGGGGCAAGAAACAAACTGGGGGCCTCCCACATGGGAAGCACACCCCAGTTCAGCATATGGGTCCATAGGGGCAGGGGCTGGGATTCGATCCTTGCTTGGTCCCTGAGGCTGCAAAGCTTAACCCAATGAGCCATCCTGGCTTTCCCCTCTGATGGTCTATTTTTTAAAAAAGAAACATAAAATTTAATTTTAAAAATCAGATGTTAGAATCAGTTCTTCAGGAAAGGCATTGACCTTTTTTATTTTTTTTAATCAAAGCTTCACATTTTTTAACCTCTAAATACAGTTTCAACTGGGAAATAAAACATATCTTGGAAAGCCATTCTAAACTTAATAAAAACAGATTTTCTTTCATGTTATTAATAGCATCACAGATAACAAAGGGGAATCTTGTTATCTTTCAACTCAGAAAATTTATCAAGCTTCTATAAGAAAAATGTATCAGCAGGTTATTTAAAAATCCTTTGGGAACAAGATGTTCTTTCTTCTACCTCCCCAAATTATTTGAAACCAAACTTGTAGCTTTAAATTTTCCCTCCTAAACTAATACTGTACAATCACTCAATCATCTATAAAAGCAGGTTTTCTCTGCCTAAATTTATCCAGTTGCTGTTGTCGCTAATATGCAGGGCTATGTTACCTGCATATATGCAGGGGTATGTCTATTGCTCAACAAATATATCTTTGTTGCTTTATCTCTCCTAATAAGACAATAATGCTTAAAGTAAGTGTTTCTGAACAGAAATTTTGAGATAGTCAAATGCACAGGAAGCAGGAGCAACAGGAGCAACAGCCAAGTAGTGTCAGGTTGAGTGTCAATAAAACAGGACTATTAGTACCAAAAACATCGTGTACCTTCTTTTCACTAAGAATGAGTATGTTCAAATCTTCCATGACAGAGTGAGGGACCTACAAGAATCAAGGTTACCATTATACAGTTTCTTCACCCATCACCCCCTATGTCTGCCAAGGTCACTTCTCTTACAAGAAGAGAAGGGAAGGGAAAGAAATGGAGGAAAGAAAAAGGGTTAGAGAGGAGAGGAGGAGGGCAAGACAAGAAAGAGAACAGGAAAGAAAGGGGCATCAGTCTCCCTGGCTGCATTCTTACATGGGTACAACTCTGGTCTGCTAGCCACTCAGTAAGCACACCCATCTGGCCACTGCCCCTGGGGTCCCAGGTCTCTTCCAGGAGGGCAGCTCACCCCTACTTTTTAAAGTTCTTGTCCCCATCCTGGCTCCACCCAAACCTTTCTCTCCTGGGTTAGCGTTTTCTTCATATACTTTCTTATGCCTGGTCCAGGGCTCTTTTTCTGCTATTATCTCCTTTTTTTTTTTTCCTTTATAGACTTTCTCACAACCAATCACCACCTTCTCTTAACTACCTATCATCTAAACTTCCCTGCCTTTACTTATAATTCAAATGACAAGGGCGACATCTTTTACTAATGCCCATAAAACCCTCAAAACATTGATGGCAAACAGGGAGAGCCCTCCATTTCCCTGGCTGGGCTACAAAAGTGTTTCAATCTGTTGTAAGTGTGAATATACAGGAAGAGGACAATTCTTTTGTAGTTACTACAGAAGGCAGAGGAGAGGGGTCACCACTGTGTTGTCTGATCAATTTCATAATCACCCAATTCAAAAATAGTCTTTACCTTTTAAATGCTTTATTGCATTTTCCAAATTTCCTACTATGAACATGTATTACTTTTATAATCAGAGAAGGGTTTTGTATGTGTTTTAAGTATGTGATTTTTTTTCAGATAAAATTTTCAAAAACTTTCTCTGAAAGAACTAAAAAATCTTTTCAGCTATTTCATATGCTTAAGTTTGGTTGTAATTACAGTGACCACAAACTTTTATCATACAAACCAGGGCCCTTGTGAGTGTAAAGGCGAACTGTCTGAACAAATACACAGAATAACAGGCATAATTCAGGACTGCCCAGGCAAACTCAAACATTATAATGCCTGCATGTGCCTATTTTACAACCCTCTTCCTCCTGATGGTAATTTAGAAAACCTGTTTGCTGTGCTAGACAATGCCAATATAAGCAGTGTTCAGATCTGATGTTAGCTGGTCGTTCTACGCAGTGAGGCAGGAAATCTGCTTCCTGGCTAAGAGAAGACAGCAGGGAAAAGACTCCTCTCCCCTCAAAGGCAGAGGAATCAGAGCTTTCCTGACTGTAAACAGATACAAGGCATCACAAAAGAGGAGAATCTTTAATTCTATAGTCTATCAATTCATTACTTCCTCATGCCAACTTAAAAACAAACCAAAAGCACCCTGGTGTATTGTCTGCTTCTTATTTCACACACCCAGATGCCCAGTCCCAAGCTCCTCTGGACTTCCATTGTACCTCACCGCCCACATCCAACCCAACACCTAACCTCGTCAGATCTACCCCTTTACCACCTCTCAAAGCTGCCTGTTCTTCATCCACCTGTCTTTCTTCCTAGAAGCCCCCAAAGACCCCAATTCTCAGTTTCTTGACCCTAATAGGCTTGCCAAACCTTTGACCCAAATACCTTTTCATGGCTCAAAACCCAGATCCTCAGCATCACTCTCAATTCCCTCCTTACCTGCCTCAGGTCCACTATCCATTGCTAAAATTACTCTGGCACAAACCTCAACTCACCAGGCAAAGGCCCAGCCCTGGCTAAGTCCACAAGTTCATCCCTACTCCTCACTCAACTCGCTCTCACTATGTCTCACTCACTGCTGCCTGGACAGGATCTCCTTAGTTCCCCTTCTATCTCAGGGACCACTCCTCACCTGCTCCTCTGCTGGCCCTCCCCAGCCCCCACACCTCTTTGGTATGGTAGAAACAAGTCAAGATCCAAGTATAAAACTTTCCTTATCACTTTTCAAAGATGATCTAATTTAAACTTGAAAAACTGATTTGTCTATTCCTCTAAAAAACCAGTGTTGACCTTAAGCTTTCAATTCGACAGAAAATCACTCTTCAAAAATTCACTTTACACAAAGAAAGAATTGTCAGTTGTAAAAACCAGTAGAGCATCTCTCTGTGAATTAACATAGTAAAAATCAAAATGTGAATGCAAGTCAGGTCAACCACTGTACTTAAAGATGCCACGTTTACATCTTTGTTACTGAGCAATGCGCAGTGAGGCAAATTCCAGGACCACGTTGTAAGGAGTCCTAGAATGGTATTCTTGCCATTAGTCTCATTTTCAATAGTAAGAGAAAAACACTTGAGGCAAGTTCTCTCTAAAGAGTGTTTTTCTTTTTTGAAACAACACTAGATAACTTTATGCACATCAACTCACAATCCTACATCTGGAGAAATAATAGGAATTGAATATAATGAATGTATGTCATCAGCCTTATCTGACTGATTATCACTTGTCCAGGCAAAACTATCTCTTATCTTGGGCGTTGCTGCCATACTATAAAGCATGGACATTTGGATTACAAACAATTATTCTTTCATTCTCCTACCTTGCAATACAAGTCTGAAGTTGGGTTACAGGATATTTCATAAGAACATATTTTTGGAGATAAAGTTAGGCTTTCAACCTCCTTCAATGTAGAGCACGGGTGTTCAATATTTTGGCTTCCCTGAGCCAGAGTGGAAGAATTGTTTCAGGCCACACACAAAAATATACTAATGATAGCTGATGAACTAAAGAAGAAAAAAAAAATTGCAAAAAAAAATCTAAGGTTTTAAGAAAGTTTATGAATTTGTGTTGGGCCGCAATCAAAGCTGTCCTAGGCCCCATGCGGCCCTCAGGCGGTGGCTTGTACAAGCTTGGTGTAGAGTAAGCACTGAGCTAGTTTCATAGCATCCACAGCAATGCAAGCTTCCTTCCTGGAGTTAATCCCATCAGGTGACTTCAGGCAGAGCTCAGGGCCAAAACCAGAGTCAGCCAGCAGGGCTCCCAAAGACTGCCTGCCTGCCTCACATGAAAAGCATCTGATTTTCAAGTGCCTTAACCTCCACTGAAAACACTAGTATTAAAGCTAATCCTATGTTGACACAATACAGAAACTACTGAGTCATTCAAGAAAAAAGGAAGACAAGGCAGGGTATGAGCTTACCGGAAGGGTGAAGAAAGCAGGGTGCTTTGCTTCATCCTCATATTTGCCTTCAGTTGAACTCCCAGCCTCCACGGATTTGGACGTAGTGTTCTTACCAATACCCATCATGAGGAGGAAACAAGTAGTTTGACCGCTGGACTGAAGTGGCTGGAAGTGAAGGCTTGTGCAAGCAGGGAGCCGGGGATCAGTGCTGGCTCTCTCAGTGCCTGGAGCACCCAATTCTCAGGCAAAGATGAGCCCCACAAGCACCATCTCTTAGCACCTAGAAAAAGAGAATGCAGCCCAATCACTTCACGCTCACAAACAACACAGGGCACATGGTCATCATGTTTTCTGGATGGGAAAGTCAGAGTACAAGTCATACCTAAACATCTAAGAACACATTACTTAATTAACACTTTCCAAGTCCCCACCCTCTTCATTAGTCACTCATTGACTCTAAATTGTCCCCTGCAGAGAAGGACCATATTTCAAAGAATATCAGAATACTGGGGATAATAATAGGTCTTTCTTTGACACGTATTATGTGTAGCCCAGCACTATCCAATAGAACTAACTTTCTGTAGTGATGGAAATATTCTACATCTGCCTTGTCCCATCTAGTTATCACTTGCCACAAGGCTACTGAGCACATCATTGATTAATGGTTAGTGCAATAGAGAAAGTAAATTCTTTTAAAGATTTTTTTTTTTTATTGGTTTTTGACAGAGAGACAGACAGGGAGAGACAGAGAGAAGGGGGAGGACCCAGAGCAGTCTCCATAGTTGACAACATTAGTTTTCCATATAGTTTCACTCCACAGGTGGGCACGGGGCTGTGCAGGACAGGAACTGGGCCAGGAGCCTCCCACGTAGGCCCCAGCAAGAACTGAACTGGGGGCACTCCCCAGTTCAGCATATGGGTCCTCCTGGGTCAGAGCCGGGATTCGATCCCTGGTCTCCGGGACTGCAAAGTGAGCACTTAACCCGCTGAGCCATCCCAGCTTCCCCGAGAAAGTAAATTCTTAATTGTGTTTGATTTTAATTAATTTAAATTTAGTCACATGTAGCTGGTGGCAACTATACTACAAAGTGCAGTTATAGCCAATTGACTATGAATGGATGGATATTAAAATTCTAAATTCCCTATAAGTATCCAATTAAAGGTAGGGTAAGGTGGTAGGGGTGATGGAAGTAGAACTGACTCTGGGTGGTGAGCACACAGTGCAACACATAGACTATGTAATACAGAATTGTACACCTGGAACCTATGTAATTTTTACCACCAACCAATGTCACCCTAATAAATTTAACAACAAAAAATAAAATAATAGACAAAAAGAAAAGTTAGGTGAAGGCACTCATAAGTACAAAAAAGAGTGAAAAAAAACAACCAACCTAGGATTGAATGACACATAGAATTTCAGGAAGCTGGCAATAAATTGGGCTAGAATGCCACACAAAAAATAGAGTGAAAACATTCAACACCGGATCCAATGACAATATACGAAGGCTGTCCGGAAAAAAAATCCAGCCATAAATGCCTCTATTTTTTGTATCACAAGGCTGGATACTTTCTGGACAACCCTTGTAAACCTAAGGAAAAAACCCAAGCAAAAAAAAAGGGGGGAGGGGGACAGGTAAAATAGCAACAGATTAGAGGATACAGGGAGAGGGGTAAGGAGATCAACATGACTAGATCCAAGATGGATTGGAGACGAGCTCAGAAAATCTCAGAGAAGCTGATGTTATTTAACAGGGAAAAGTGCAATGCTCCAAGCTAAGAAAAAAACCTGTGCAAAAGTCAAAAGCAGAAAATGACTGAAACAATGCTATGCGGCCAAGTTTCTGTGAAGAAAAAAACTAAAACCTCAATTTCAAACAACGGAAGTATAACTTGGACAATAACAGAGATCCACCCAAAGATTAACAAGCAATTGGAGAAACTGACTTTAAAAATGAGAAGGCACAAAGAATCCCTACAAGCACTGGCACATTAAAACATGCCTAGGTATGCGTAAACTTTTATGGAGGAAAAAATACCACAAGCTGGTAGGGGTGAGAAGGGACAGAGAACACTTGCTGGCACTCCTTAGAATGATGTCAGATCTTAGCACCAATTAATTTAGCACTGAAAATGAATACACTCAGCCAAGCTGTCCTACAAATGTGAAGACACACCTAACAAGAAGTTTAGAAATACAAGTAGAAAGTTTCCTGTTCAAGGAATTGTTAGGGACACTTTTCATTCAACAAATACTTTGGATGAGCTGGGGGTGGGGAGGAATTGAAATATGAACAATTAAGAGTATTATACAAAATTTGAGAGTTCAACAGTTTAGAGGGCAAAAAGTTAAATAAAATAGTTTCCAGAACATTAAGTTCTGCTAGGTGTACGTATGA